>VXBZ01006150.1:92074-119628 GCA_013399135.1 Heliornis fulica
CCAACAATCCAGCCTGTCCAGATCCCTCTGCAGGGCCTTCCTACCCTCCAGCAGATCGACACTCCCACCCAATTTGGTGTCATCTGCAAACTTACTGAGGGTGCATTCAATCCCCTCGTCCAGGTCATCTATGAAGATGTTGAACAGAACTGGTCCCAACACCAAGCCCTGGGGAACACCACTGGTGACCGGTCGCCAGCTGGATTTGGCTCCATTCACCATCACTCTCTGGGCTCGGCCATCCAGCCAGTTTTTAACCCAGTGCAGAGTGCACTTGTCCAAGCCGTGAGCAGCAGCTTCTGGAGGAGAATGCTGTGGGAGACGGTGTCAAAGGCCTTGCTGAAGTCCAAGTAGACAACATCCACAGCCTTCCCCTCATCCACTAAACAGGTCACCTTGTCATAAAAGGAGACCAGGTTAGTGAAGCAGGACCTGCCCTTCATGAACCCGTGCTGGCTGAGCCTGATCCCCTGGTTGTCCTGCACCTGCCTCATGATGGCACTCAGGATGATCTGTTCCATGATCTTCCCCGGCACCAAGGCCAGGCTGACAGGCTTGTAGTTTCCTGGATCCTCCTTCAGTGTTTGTTGGTCTCTTCTCCCAGGTAACGAACAATTTAAGGAAATGGCATCAGGTTGTGCCTGGGGAGGTTTAGATTCAGTGTTAAGAAAAATTTATTTGCAAAAAGGTCTGTCAAGCACTGGAACAGCCTGTCCAGGGAAGTGGTTGAGTCATCATCCCTGGAGATATTTAAAAGACATGTAGATGTGGCACTTAGGGACATGGTTTAGTGGTGGACTTGGCAGTGCTAGGTTAACGGTTGGACTTGATCGTAAAAGTCTTTTCCAACCTGAATGATTCTGTGATTCTACAGTTCTATATTTGAACACTACCAACATGAGATTTCCTCTTTTGGGAAAACTTTAATAAATCTTGACTTAATATTTGTTTCAGAGTTGCTGTGTTGACTTACTGAAGCACAATTTTTACTTTGCATGGTCTCTGGTTCTGTGTAGTGTCCTCCTCACATTGTATTACTAAACATAAAATGAAAAGCTGAGGTCATTTAAAATGTCCAATTATTGTACTAATAAATGTAAATTATAATGAATTTTTTAAAGTTAATATTTCCTAATAAAAATAGACTCTATGATCTTGTTATCAACTGGAAAAATAATTGTGAATATTTCCTTTATCAGTAGATATTTCTTTCCATCATTTTGATTTACACTCATTAAAGGAAGTTTATAATTCTAGAGTAAAAGGTTTTCATCAGAATAAAGAAAAATGGCTTTTAATACTGGAGACCTTCAAAGGTGAAACCACTTCTAAAAGGCAGTCTTAAAACCTCAAGTACCTTTATCTTGATCTATTATCTTGACGTGAACTGGGCACAAAAGAATGGATGGTATGACCTGACCAGGGTCAGGGTTTGATCTGACCGGGGTCAAGCAGTTGTACTTCTTTTCTTTCTGCAACTTCCCCAAGACTAAATGATCTTTTATTTTGTTAAAAATAGCCCCATCTTTTGGATTTCAGGTGTCTGACAATTTCTACTTCTTCTCCTGTCTCATGCTATTGTGATGTTACTGGTTCCTGTTACTGTTTGAATTTTAGGAACTATTTTAGTGCATTCAACATTTTCAAGACTGGTCTGCTTACAGCAGTGTAACATATATTTCAGTATCACATTGTAACCCCCAGATTTTAATTTGTCTCAGCCCTCTTTATCCATCCATCCATCCATCCATCCATCCATCCATCCATCCATCCATCCATCCATCCAGACATCCAGACATTTACCTACATATTCTCCCATGATTCCCCTGCTGACAGAATTAATGCCTTACCTTCTATACATTCCTACTTTCCCCACTAATTTTCCCTATTAATGTTTACCTCTTTGGTGCTGACTAAAAGAAACTAATGAAAAACAACAAAAAAAATCTGGCATTATTAATTTTTAAGGTTTTATGCATTCATTAAATATATGTCTTTTGATAACAACCATCTCTTTCTGCTTAATTTTATTTCTGAAACCAGGGCAGAGAATGAACATTGTTCTCACCAAAAACATGAAATAAATTCAAGTGCAGCAATAGGAATATTATGAGTTTTGAAAGCTCAGGAGTACTCATGACCATATCAAAAGAATGTAATGATTTATACAAAACTAATTCTATACTCATAAGACATTATTTTCTGGAAATTGGACCTATTGCTTGCTATATTCAATTTGGATTTTTTTTTCTTTTAAATGTACCTTTTAAAAAGATATATTAGGATTATTTTAAGCCGACCAGGTTGTAGTACTATTAAAATATACTATTGCAACTTCTTTTTGCTAAAGTTGATGAGTTCTAGCAAACAATTCCAGAAGAGATTCCTTTCTTGTTTTTCTCCAATACTGGCTGATCAATTGGTCAAATATTATTTATGCTTTTAATTGATTAAAACCCACTGGAAATACACATTTAAGTAAATTTTCATAAATGCAAGAGCAGAAAGTATCTATACATCATGAATTACCTGTTAATTCTAAAATAGAAATACTAATAATTTGCTATAATGAGAAAAGAATGATAATAGTTTCCCTAAGAATAACTGAGCCAACACTACTTTAGAGGACAACACTGACAACTGTCCCTGGAAAAAGGTGATGGAACAGCATGTCCTGAATGCCATCTCCAAGCAACTGGAAAAAAAGAATTGGAAGATAATAAGGTTAATAGGAGTAGTTGGCATGGATTCACCAAGGGGAAATCATGCTTGACCAACTTCGTAGCCTTCTACGATGTCATCACCAGCTGGGTGGATGGAGGGAGAGCAGTGGATGTCATCTACCTTGACTTCAGCCAGGCTTTTGATACTGTCTCCTACAGTACATCCTGACAACAAAGCTGAGAAAGTGTGGGATAGATGAGTGGATAGCGAATGGGTTGAGAACTGGCTGATGGGCAGGGCCCAGAGGGAGGTGATCAGTGGAGTAGAGTCCGACTGGAGACCTGTGACTAGCAGTGTTCCACAGGGGTCAGTGTTGGGTCTGGTCTTGTTTAACATCTTCATTGACCACCTTGATGATGGAATAGTGTCCACCCTCAGGAAGTAGCCGATGATACAAAGCTGGGAGGAGTGGTGGACATGCAGGAATGCTGCGCTGCTGTTCAAAGAGACCTGGACAGGCTGGAGAGCTGGGCAGTGAGGTTCAATAAAAGCAAGTGTAGGGTCTTGCACCTGGGAAGGAATAACTACAGGTATCAGTACAGGCTTGGGGATGACCTGATGGAGAGGAGATCTGTGGAGAAGGTCCTTGGGGTCCTGGTGGATGACAGGTTGGTCATGAGCCAGCAGTGTGTACTGGTGGCCAAGAAGGCCAATGTGATCCTAGGGTGCATTAAGAGGAGTGTGGCCAGCAGGTTAAAGGAGCTGATCTTCCCCCTCTACTCTGCTCTGGTCAGGCCACACCTGGAGTACTGTGTCCAGTTCTGGGCTCCCTAGTAGAAAAAAAGACAGGGATCTCCTGGAAAGAGTCCAGCGGAGGGCCTGGAGCATCTCCCCTATGAGGAAAGACTGAGGGAGCTGGGGCTGTTCAGCCTTGGGGAAAGAAGACTGAGAGGAATCTCATCAATGTTTATAAATATTTTAAGTGTGGGAGACAAAAGGAGATGGACAACCTGTTTTCAGGAGCCTGTGGGGACAGGACAAGGAGCAATGGTCACAAGTTGTACCACAGGAGGTTCCGCACTGATATGCGAAAGGACATCTTTACGGTGAGGGTGATGGAGCAGTGGAACAGGCTGACAGGAGGATTGTGGAGTCTCCTTCTCTGGAGATATTCAAGACCCACCTGGACACCTACCTGTGCGACCTCCTCTAGGGAACCTGCTTTGGACTCAATGATCTCTCAAGGTCCCTTCCAACCTCTACAATTCTGTGATTCTATGATAAAGTGGTTTGATGGAGTAAGCCAATGAGTGACATGCATTCATTCCTCATGACCTATTTCCAGGACATCTTTTTGACAACTTTGATGGTGGCTTTCTGGTGTGCCACCTTCAAGTGATGAACCTTATGCTTAAAGTGCTCCAAACTCCCACTGCCTTTTAGGACGCATGCCTTATTTAAATTTGGGCTCACAACGAACTGCAGAGCAGTTTGAGAAAGAATCAGCACCTGACTTTTTGTGGCAATTCTAGGAGAAAGGAAAAGTAGTGAGAGATTTTCATTCAGAAGGATTTAACTTCTGCAAATTCTTTCACACACATATGGTGCTTCATCTTCTTATCAACCTTGGATTACACAGGCTGCATTTATTAGTGGCTAAGGCTCCTCTGTGCATATCTTTAAAATGACCCTCATTTTACTTCAAGACATTCAACTGTTCCTTGTTTTCCCTATTAGTATGCCCCAAGTGAACACCAGCATACATCAGTAGAAATGTCAGACATAAACGTGAATTTCTTCAAAAGCCATTTTATTACTCAGGCATACAAAGAAAAAAAAAATATATATCTTCAGTTTTCTTCAGTCTGTCCTTGATTTATGGTACAGTTGTCCTTGATTCCTTTGTTTGTGATTTAAATGAATACCTGCTATGCGAAGAGTGCACAATATTATGTGCATGTAGATACCTACAGATCCTCCTGCATGCTACTTAAAAGAGAATTAAAAAACAATGAAAAAACACAATGTCCTTTCACACTGAAAAGCTCAGTGTATAATCAAAACTGACTTACTTCATATATGCAGTGTGCATTTTGTTAATTAGCTTCCTTCTGGCACCTCTGAAGCAAAAATCAATTTTCACAGGATCATTTTTCCCTCCTTGTAATAAGTAACATTTAATATTTGCTGGTACAGTGATAAAATGCATTTCAAGGTATTTTTATGGAGTACCAAATTAAATGTTTCAATTAGAGCTTCAGTGAGCTGTTCAGCAAAGATTTGAATGAACCCCTGTAGGCCAACCTTAAAAAAAATTCAGGCCTATATTTTCATGCACTCCATAAAGATGCGTCAGACTTGCAATTAAAATAATTCATTTTTCTAAATGAGCCGAGAGAGATCACATCTCTTTTGCTCAATTATTCCTGTTTCTACTACTTTTTCTCTTATGTTCTTGTGCCCATGACTCAAGGAAAAACTAATGTGAGACCACGGAAAGCGTAAGACTGGGACTTAGGATCTGTTAGCTCCAACTTTGGAATATGAAAAAAAAAGTTCATTTTTGTGGTTTTGCTGAGTTTTCCCAATGGGCAAAACACTTCAACATCCATCAGCTGAACATCTGTCTAGACTTTCTCCATTACCAAGCATCCTCGGGGTCCTGACATAAGATACCTCAAGAGCAGTTTCTTGCCCTGTCTCTTTTCCTTTGGTCTTTAGGCTTGTCATCACCTCCTTGAAACTGCTTTTGTCTCATCATTAGGAATCTTCCATGTATATCAAACTACAGCTTTGAACACTGCAGGTCTTGTTGAGAGAGTATTCTTTGCTCTGGTTTTGTTAAGCAGAGTAGGCGGGGAATATTATAGATATATTAATTAATTTTCTTTCTCTTGGAGGAGGAGGATTCTTTAAGGATTATTCCTGTGAAATTTCTAACTAATTTTATATGAAGACAGACACAATTTTAATTTTGTTAATATATGTAGCACACTCATAAAATAAAGAAGCTTGGAACACTTCTGCTTGCCTCATAAGACTTCAGGAATACAAAGTAGAAACATTTTTTTAGGCAACTTTTTTTGAAAGCTCATCCAGAAATGTGAAACATCAGCAACTGAAGAAGAAAAATATTGTCAGAATTTTTGTCCAAAGTATTACTTATACTTATTTAGTTTTATTGTCAATTAGGCAAAACAGACATCCAGATGTGAGATATATCCAAGGAGGGACCAGTGACACGTCACACTTCTCACGGGTCAGTATTAGGACCAGCACTATTTAATATTTCCATCAGTGACATGGACAGAAGTGCACTGTCAGCAGTTTACCAACAGCAAGCTGTGTGGTGTGGTCAACACTCTGGAGTGGAGGGATGCCACCCATAGAGACCTTGACAGGCTTGAGAAGTGGGGCTATGCGAACTTCATGAAATTCAACAAGACCAAGTGCAAGGTCGTGTACATAGGTTGGGACAATCCCAAGAACAGCTACAGGCTGTGCAATGGGTGGATTGAGAACAGCCCTGAGGAGAAGGACTTGTGGGTGTTGGTGAACAAGAAGCTCAAAACAACCCCGTAATGTGCACTTGCAGCCCTGAAAGTCAACTGTATACTCATCTGAGTCAAAGGAAATATGACCAGGAAGTTGAGGGAGGTGATTCTGCCCCTCTACTCTGTTCTCATGAGACCCCACCTGGAGTACTGGGAGAAGTGCCAGTACAAGACAGACAGGAACCTGTTGAAGTCAGTGCAGAGCAGGGCCACAAAGATTCTCAGAGGGCTGGAGCACCTCTCCTATGAAGACAGGCTGAGAGAGATGGGCTTTTACAGCCTGGAGAAGTCTTGAGGGAGGTCTTAGAGCAGCCTCCCAGTACCTGAAGGGGCTGGAAGAAACTTGGAGAGGGCATAGAGTGGTAGTTCAAAGCGTATGGAGTGATAGTTCAAAGGGAAATGAGTTTAAGATGAAGGATGATAGGTTTAGATTAGATATTAGGAAGAAATTCTTCCCTGTGAGGGTGGTGATGCCCCGGCATGTTACCCAGAAAAGCTGTGGCTGCCCATCCCTGGCAGTACTCAAGGCCAGGTTGGATGGAGCTTTGGACAACCTAATCTGGTGGAGGGTGTCCCTGTCCATGATGAGGGACTTGGAAATAGATGATCTTTGTGGTCCTTTCCAACCCGTACAGCACTATGATTCTAAGATTCTATGATAAGCTTCTGAGATGACTCAGTGCCACAAGTTCAGATCTGCTAGCTGTCTGTGAGCTTCAAGCTCATCATCCAGTTGGTAGAATATGTATTTTAAAAGCTGCAAATGTTGATCCTTTATAAATAATTTTATGGGTATTTTTAGTAAGATCAGATGGTGATTTTATAACCTGGCATACAATGATTGTACTTTACAAAAGCACACAGACACAACTTATGTATTCCACAGGATCCTGGCATATATTCATGCTTAAATATATGCTTCATTGCTGTCCTGAAGGAACTCAGTGGAAGAACAAAAAAAAAAAAGGGCCAAGAGGCAGAGGGAGAGAATTTACTGTTCATTTCCTCTCCATTTAAAAGGGCACTTTCTAAAGCTAAATTAAATGTATACATTACTAAAAAATGATGAAATCAATAAAAATTTCTTCTTTTAGAAGACATTCAGGTGATGTTTTAGAATAAGAAACTCTTTTGAATAAAATGTTACTGAACTAAAATGGTAGCTTTCATAATAGTCTTTGAAAGATCCTTACCTGAGCAATTTATAAAGCAAAAAGTTATGAGGACAAAAAATCATAATAAACACATAAGCTAAAAACAAGAAACACCCCCAGAATAAACACCAACATAGCTGTTAGACAAATAACACTCCACCATGTAATATTTTCTGACACTGACTAATGTTTTCTTTTTGCATGGGTAGCTCATAGGCACTCTCTAAGAAATTATTCTGTTTAGAGAGACTCAAGCAGCAAATAAACTTCAACTGAGTGCACTTAGCTCTCAAGAAGAACTGTACCAGAAATATAAACAAACATTATTTAAAGATCTAATCAGATAGATATCTAATATACATGTACTGCACTGTTAAACTGACTACATCATATGTATAATATATATCCTGCTTCCCTTGTATGCAGATATTAATGTTCTATTTTAGTACACATTTAATCTGCACAGAAGGAAATATACATAAGAAACAATTTTCCACTTTTAATGAAATGTGGGGTTCAATTACATTCTTTTGTGATCCAGGCAATCACACCAATCTTGAGAATATCCTAGCCATTCCCTTTCTCGACCTTAGCATTAATTGACAGAAATAGTTATATCAGTATTATTCTATGTTGATAGAAGAGCTGCTGTATTTTGCAAGAAAGTACTATTGCTACTGGATACTTTCTAAATAAAATGATGCTAGAAATATGGCTGGAATCATAGTTAATTATAAATGTAACTAAGAGTGCCACAAGGTTAGGAACACCAATAAACTATGTGTCACAGTAAGCCACAGTGAACACGCTTTCAGGATTTAATTCTAAAGATTTATATGTGACTTGACTTATCTCTTTCATTTCAATGCCTGTATATAGCTCCTAAGAAATAGTCATTATAAAAATTGAATATTGTAGCTAAAAACAATAGAGGATTTTGTTTTGCTAATAGCAAAATTTGTTCCCCAAACAGGAAATTAGAAACAGCACCCTTAGGAGTATTTTTGAACTACAATGAAAGGAAATAAAACTGTTCATTGCTATTGACAGAACCTAATAAAATGTTTCATACTAAATTATCTTTGATACATCTGTACCTAGAATTAATTATGCAAATAATATAACTTCTTATCTCTATAGATAATTACAACAGCAATCATACTTGTGCTGTGCTTTTTTCTTCACACGGGTGACTATTTTTCAAAAGTGGTATCTAATAAAACTGTGATTTTACCTACATGAAAATGAAAATGCTACTGAAAACCAGGTTGTGAACATCTTGATGCTGACTTGTTTACAACTTGATGGTTGTGAATGTCTTGACCTAGGACAGCTGCCAGGTTTCTCTTTGCAATGGGCTGGTCCGTCACAGCTTGGCTGATGCCAGGAGGCTCCACTGGAGCACTCTATGCAGAATCAGCTGGAGCAGGATCCTCAAGGCTGTGTTTAGTCATGTTTTCAATATGTCAAAGGATGGAAAGTCCACATCTTTGGGCAATCTGTATCATTATTCATCTACCCTTGCAGTAAAAATAAGTGTTTCATAATATGACAGAAACTCCTGTGTTTTAGTTTGTGTCTGTTACCCCTTGTCCTGTCTCTGGGCATCACTGAAAAGAGCCTTGCTCTGTCTTCTTTTCACCTTGCTTTCAAATAATTATACACATTGATAATATTCCCTGAGCCTGCTCTTCTCCAGGCTGAACAGCTCTATCTCTCTCAGCCTTTCTTCTTGTGAGAGATGCTCTAGTACCTTAATAATTGTATGTCCCTTTGCCGAACTCTCTCCTGTATATCCATGTCATTTTTGTACTGAGGAACCCAGAACTGGATAGAGTATTTAAAGTGTGGCTTCACCAGTGTTGAACAGAGTAAAAGGACCACCTCCTTTGTCCTGCTGCTGATACTTTGTCTCATGCAGTCCAGGATACCATTAGCTGCCTTTTCTCCAAGGTCACACTGCTGACTCATGTTCAATTTTGGACCCCCAAGTCTTTTTCTGCAAAGCTGCTGTACATCTGGGTGGACCCCAGCATATATTGGTGCCTGTGTTGTTCCTCCTCGACAGAATGCATAGTCCTGTGCAGGACTATGCATTCTGTCGAACTTAGTGAGGTTAATAGTCACAGAATCACAGAATGTCATTCTGTGACTATTATTCTGTGACTTCAATGAGTTGGAAGGGACCTTGAAAGATCATCTGGTCCAACCCACCTGCCTGAGCAAGATCTCCTAGATTAGATGTGCATGCCCAATTTATTTTCATGTTCTCTAATTTGATCCCTCCCATCCTCCTCTGAGTCTTCTGAGCTCCAGACTTTTCCATTGCTCTCAGGGGCCTGGAATTCCTTAAGGCTGGTCTTGCCAGTAAAGACTAAGATGAAGGAAGGATTGAGGACCTCAGCCTTTTCCATGCCCTTTGTCTCTAGAACCCCTTTCCCATTCAGCAGCAGGCCGGTAATTTCCCTAGCCTTCTCTTTCCTTATGATATACCTAAAGCTCTTCTTGATGCCTGTTACATCTGCTGCCAAGATTCAGCTGTAGATGGGTTTGTCTTTCCTAATTCCATTCATTCATGTTTAGCTGGTGTCTCTGTGTTCTTCCCCCTTTCTACGAATCCTTTTCAGGTTCAGTTTAGTCAGCAAACCTGAAGTCCCCCTGCGACTTTGCTGGACTTCCTGCTTGAGTGTTCTTGAGCTTGAATGGTCTACCCCTGTCCCTTAGCACTGGAGCAACTCAGCTCTTCTGTATAGGATGAGAAGCCTTGTGCAGAAGGTGTTGCAAGCACACAATCCTATGCAAAACATAACTTTTCACTGAGCAGCTCAGACCATCCAGGAAAGAAGTTATCCGTACTTTTTCACTAGGAAAACTATACCATATTTCCTCTTCCAATTCTTCCAACTGAAACGGAAAGTGGCTTAATGCAGTACCATTCTAGACACTGTTCATGCATCTTCCTCTGTCTCATGTGCTCATTTTAAATGAAAAAAGAAAAAAATAAGGAACAAGCAGGATATTTATCTAATTAAATGCAGCTCTCCCAATCATGGAAGTTTTGCTTTCTGCGTTCCCTCACTCGCTGTCTTTATTTATTGTCATCCCTTGCTGTGTTATGTGCAATTTGGATCGCATCCTCCTTGAGGTAAGGAGCTGTCAGTTTTTATTTGTCAGCACAATGCCATACACACCTATGGCACTACAGAAATAATTAATAAAATGATTTATGACAGACTACATTGTTACCAATCACCACATATTGTGTGCACTTGTGTAGGATCAGAAAAGCTTTTCTAATACAAGTGGAATAACATTGTTAATATATTCTCCAGATAACATAAACAATAGTGAAAGGAGGGTTCGTGCATCCAAAAGCTTATCTACTTTTTCTGAAGTTTTCTTTTAAAAAGTTTAGAATTTCCTACAAAACTTGCCTTTTTCACATCACTAGCACAGCTCAAAAAATTCTGTTAATACAAAGATATGACTGTTACTGGTGTAGCACATAACATGGATTTTCCGTGCAAAACTCCTTGCATTACAGGACAGGAGGAATGCAGTAATCATTTGATGCATGCAGGTGGGAACAAAAAAAGCAGGAGCCCTAAACCTCTCTTCTGCTGTAGATTAAATTAATTCCCCACAAAAATCAACAAAGTTTTTCAAATACTTCAGCAGAAGAACAAAGTCACCTTGTTCTCTGGGGAGTTTAAAGAAGTTATCTTCTTTTTCTATATAAACAGCAGGAAACTTTTATGTCTACGTTTTAAAATTTTGAAATTTTGTGAAATCTGAAGTCACTACACTACTCTGAAAATGACTGTGTCATGAAATGCTTCTGTATCTCCTTTTGTAGTCAATAATTATATTTACCCACTAGCCTAGAATTATTTTTTTTTCAAGATCAAATAATTTATAACACAGAATGGAGCTGGTTTGCCAGGTCTTAGGAAGGGTTTTGCATAACGGAGATTTCCCCAGCTCAACAAAAGCTGAGATGTGACAAAAACCTTCCTTTCAGAAACACTCTGTATATAAACAAGAAGACCTCTGAACTAAAAGAGCTCAAAACCTTTCTAGGTGAGCAATAAGCTGTTCAGATGCAGGCTGCATTTTCCTAGAGAACCTGATCAGAAATTCAAAATACAAAGGATTGGCCTGAGAGTACACCTGGAGTTTATTTTCTCTGGACCTATACAATTTTTGTGTTTTCAGATTAAAAAAAAAAAAATGTTTTCCGAATCACTACAGAAAGTTTTGCTTTGAATGTAGCTATACATTTTAGAACTATTATGCATTCTTGAAAAGTTAAAACATAAAAATAGATCACTGACATGTTTTTAATGCTGCAGAGGAAACACTCTGACAAACCAAGGCAGAGTATCAATTTTAAGCATTTTTAGAAAATATTTTTTGTGTAATTTTTGTGAATAGTCAACAGGTTGCTTTTCAAAATGTTTTCATTACGTGATATTTTATGATTCAGTTTATACAAACACTTTTTTTAGCTGCAGTTTCACTGTTTACTGTCAGAGTTTGCTACCGATGGCACATGGTTTCATTACCTTGGTTATATCTCTTAGATCTGGCACAACAGTGCCTTCACATATTTCAACACTCTTGGTAATACCAATAAAAATTAATAATATTGACCTTTGTGAAGCACTTTGACTTCTGTAAAGGCATGAAGATTAGTCTCTACAGGAGTTCCATGTACTGCTTTTACACCACTAAAGTGAGATTTATTTTAGCTTCTTCACATGGGCTGAATTTCACACCAAATTAATTTTATTAACTCATAACATTAATTTTATTTCTTGTTCAAATGAAATTTAATATCTCTCCTTTCTGTGGCGTAGACTGTGACAACTTAAGTCATGCAAGCTGTACTTTACTGTCTTTTGATTTGGGCATGAACATATTTGCATTTCATCTTCACAGCAACTGCTTGCAAGCCTTCAAACAACATACATATTATATTGAATGTTGATATTTGATTGAGGAAAACCTTAGCAAAAAGCCGAAATGAATCAGTCTCATCTTCACAGCGCATTTTTACATTTTTGTGCAGCTTCTGATACTTTTTTTCTTCTGTTCAAGTGATTGCTACACATGGCCCTAGGTTGAACTGTGGAAGAGAGGCAGCAAGACCTGTGTGCAAGTTGCACCTTAGGAACCTTAGAAGAAATAGCTAGTCTGTTATGCAGAGCAAATAACTCCCTTTCCCTCCCTTCCCTTCTCTCTGCTCCACTCTGCTCACAGTCTTCATTCCCACTCCCTATCCTCTATCTTTGTGACCTTTCAGGAATTACAATTTCTTGAATTGCAAGAATCACTCAAATTTGCATTTTTCTAAGAACCATGTCTGATATTTCCATGCTTTATAGTCTTGATTGTCACAATTTGATATGCTATTTTCAAATTGAAAGCTTTATTAAATGTACTTTTAAAAATGGTTTCGTCTTATTAAATGTGGCAACTTCTGGTGTATTTCAAATGTAGAATGTATTATCCACTGGGGACACAAACCAGAGTTTTATTGAAAGGAAGTACAGTTCATAGGTAATATGCAGGTAGCTTTAAGACCAGAGCACAAATTACATGAACACTGAAGTAAGCACTGTAAAAATGTCTGCTTATTGATTGAGATTTGCTTATGACTCAGTCCTGAAAGAATTGTGGGGAAAAAGAAATGTCCTCTGAAGAAAAAAATGAACCAAAGTTCTATGTGCAATAGAAATACCATCTTTAATCCACATGTAAAGAAAACTGAAGTAAGCAAGATCTTTTTGCTGAAGGAAATAGAAACTGAAAAATCAGTATGTCTCTTTCCTAACTGTAATCTCTGCTGCCATTTAGACAGAGACACTTCTGGGCAAAAACAAGGTAATTGTTCAACCATCCATGCAAGCGGGTGTGAGGGGAACTAGATGCTTAAACTGGAGTACAGCAAGATATCTGGTCAAGGACTAATTAGGCATATTACATTCAGAGTGGTAGGACCATTTTCTGGCACTGAAACCAACTGGGTTGAAACAGCTCTTACCTCTACTACTAAATATCTTGTTCTCCAAGACAGAGACAGCCTAGTCTTCTCCTTTCAACAACTCTCCAAACATGCTCAGAAACTGTTTGGAAAAATGCAGGCCAGCCCAGGCTCAAACCTGTGCCAGGAATCATTCTAAAACTTAACAGCAGAGGTGACTCTGACCCAGTGCCCATCGGGTTCCCTGGCATTATTCGCTGCACTGATACGAACACAGCCAAGATGTCTGGTTTACATTCCTCATGCCTTCTGAGCGAATGAGTGTAAGGTCTTTTGTATTTGGTGGTACGAGTAGTTTAAGTGACTGGATAATAGGCTTAAAAAAAATAATTAAATGCATTTCCAGAAAAAATGCAACAAAGAAATAGACTGCTGCATAGAAAACTCAAGACTAATAATAATAGATCTGTTTCTGTTTTTATGTCCTTCACAGAATATACAGAAATAGACCACAGACCTAGAAATCTGCATGTCAGAAGCTGAAAAGCACTGCTTCAGAATAATCTGAAATTAGTATACTGACTGATGAGAAGGAAATGATGGATTTTTTTATGATAGAGGACTAACTGTAAAACTTGCTGTACATATTTGGTCTTTGAGTTTTGGTTGTCTGAACTAGGATTTGATACAAAGTCATAACTTGATGCTGCTTGGCATGTTGTGCCATACTTCAGGAAATGGCTAGTGTTGAAAAAAATGGCAAGGAGATGCTCCCTTTGCTTTCACATGCAAAATGAACATTGGTGTTAGACAGAAAAAGTTTCTTATTTAAAAACATAGGAGGACATCATTTCCTTATTGTAACCATAGCTATTATCTCCCACTAAACGGAATAAATTTACATGCAGTGGCAGTAAAAATTTATTTATTTATTTCTAAATCATGCTTCAGATCTTTAACAGGAGGTAAGTTTAGCCTTTTTCAAAATCTGCTCACAGGACAGACTGTTTCAAAACAGACTGTCTGAAAGACAGAAAATAGCAAGATGACTTTAATCCCAATTTTCATGTAGGGAGAAACACAAGCTCCAGATCCAGCCACAGGCAGAGTTTCTTCATTGACATTTGAAGAGCTAGACCAAACTGTGTTGTTTAATTGTAAATTTTTCACTAACCTGAGGCTTGAACTTAACAACTTTTGCCCCTGAGACTGTTAGAGCCAAGAACTGACTCCGGAATTCACAAGGGAACTTACTATAAAAATTTCATAGCCCTAAATTAAACACATTGCTCCCACTTTACACTCTAAAGCAGGACATCCATGGAGCCGGGAAACACTTAACAAACCAGTAAAAGGTGTGGAGTACAAAGTCAAGCCTCAGACAGCATGTAAATCTTTCCAGCGTGTTTTAACTTTGCTTTTACAGTGTACAACAGGGAAGATCAGAGAAATCGGACACCTGGGTTCAAAACCATTCTTTAAATCAGACTAAGTGAAGACCAGATCCCAAGTATCCTGCTTAAGGAAAGGTACCAATAACCATGTTTTATGGGAAAAATTGGATAGGACACAAGTCACACCCCTCTCAAGAGTATTTTCTGTTGGTGACTTAAACTCACTTCCAGGAATCTGCTCTCCAATCGTCATCTCTTTCCAGGTATTGTGAAGAGAGGTTAGGCTTTAACAGAAGACAGCAAATTCTGCTTGATAGGTGAACATCAAAGTTTGGTAGGTAGTCCTTAAAAATAATGTGGGTCTAAAAATCTATGCCAACTCCTACTCTAGAAACATTTCTGAAACTTTAGGAATCTCATTTTCATGCAAAACCATGCTGCTCTGTACGATAAGCAAGACTGAGACCTTGACCAACAGCAAGTTGTTTTGTATGCTAAAATATTTGGCTTTGAAGGACTTGCGGATTTTCTTTTCCAGGCAGATCTGTAAGGATGATAGAGTAAAAGGGCTGACATCTCTCTGGGCATTGCTTGGACCAGAATACCATATATGCTCAGCTCTTCTACCTGTCACAGGTACTCCTATCAGAAAGGAAAGATGCTTGTGTGTAGTACTGCCTGGTGCAGAAATATCTTGAAGGAAATAGCTAGTTATCACTGTCATGTATACCAAGATATAGCTCATAGCACTTATTTACATAATTGCTTATTCTAAATCTATTAAACCACAGCTTTTGATCGTGACAGTCCAAGATTTGTTTGGTTCACCCTTTCACACCAAGCAGAAATCCTCCACATGGCAGAGACCAGTAGTGCAGATGTGCTACAAACACCGCTGTGCATGGAATTCCCCGCTCTGCAGCACAGCACACACCATTGGATAGGCCAGAGGTTCGGTGGTTTAGGCCAAGTCTTTACTAAGCAGTTAAACAAGGTGTTAAAACATTAAAGGCACGGTGCACTCGTGTACTTTTCCACCTTGCTGAAATAAAGGCTTCGCCCCATTCCATGGGATGTGGAATAGAACAACCAACCAAAACCAAAACATGAGCTTGTGGAGCTCGCAGAACTAGTGTCTGCCTCATGTTGCTAAACTGTTCAAAAGAAATACATGTACATGGAGAAATTCCTTTTCTGTACAGAAACCCTATCTGGGCAATTACCCCTCAAGGCTGATTATCTCTGTCCCTCCAGCCACAGGAGACTTCTGAGGTTTCCATAGTGGGAATTTTGTGGAAAAAATAAAATTTTAAAGTCCAAGATGCCTTTATTACATATCAACTGCTAATGGAGTGTTTTGTGTGTTGGACAGTGTGCTGTGGTGTTCAGCCTCACACCTCTGACAACGTCACACACCTCAGACCCTCCATTCACACAGAGCAGTTGTAATAAAGACTTGCACAAAGTACTAGTGGGGCAGCTTGAGAGCAGTTCACAGATCCACTGTGCCACCATCTTTCCTGCAGCTGCCACATGAGTGCATCGCCACATTTTACATTGCAGCAGCAGGATTCTCTGACAAAGAAAATCCATATAAAAGGTATTCGATGATTTTGCATTTCTTCTTTTAACATCTATACTAAGATTAATCTCTGATACTTAATATTGCACAAGCTTTCAGTTAACCAGGTATACATCTAAAGGGTCAAGTTGTGAGGTTTTCAAATATTAGTATCTTGGTTTACAAATGCATATACTGAATGCGTATATCTGAATATAATGATCTATTTTAGATGTACATTCACTGACCAAACCTTACAGGAAGTTAAAACATTACCGACCCTGTGGATCTCACACTAGTCAATCCAACACTAGTGGTCCTTGCTTTCACAGCCACAAGACAGGATCTGTCTGCTCTCTGGCCACAATGCTGCAAAGTCTCATGCCTCTGGGCAAAATTCCTTCCTTTATAGATCAAATCAAGCCCTGGAACTTTGTGCTGAAACTGATTGTGGTGGTTTTACCACACATTTGGTCACTTACTCCTCCTTTTCAGGATGGGCAAAAGTGCAAATACTTGTGAGCTGAGATACAGTTTAATAAGTAAAACAAAAGCCACGCACACAAACGAAGCAAACCAAATAATTCATTCACCACATCCCATGGGCAGGCAGATGTTCAGCCATCCTTAGGAAAGCAGTGCTCCATCATGCATAATGGTTGCTTGGGAAGAGCAATGCCCTTGCTCTGAACATCCTCCCCTTCCTTCTTACTTTGATGACCATGACATCATATGTTATGGGATATCCCTGTGGTCAGTTGGGGTTGTCTATCTTGGCTGTGTCCCCTCCCACCTCCTTGTGCACCCCCAGCCCACTTGCTGGTGGAGTGGGGTGAGAAGCAGAAAAGCCCTTGACTCTGTGTAAGCCCCACTCAGAAATAACAAAACCATCTCTGTGTTATCAACACTGTTTTCAGCACAAATCCAAAACACAGGTACATATCAGCCAATGCCAGTATACTGACAAACACTTCAACTTCAGAACTTCCTTAGCTTTTTTAATGAATGAGTGCATCATTCATGTTGTTAAACATTTCTAAAATAAATATTTATTATACATGGAGAATGTTCCTTAAAAAGGGAAATCATTGCATCTGGGGAGAAACAACCCCAGGTACCAGTATAGGTTGGTGACTGACCTGTGAGAGAGCAGTGCAGGTGAGATGGACCTGGGGTCCTGGTGGACAGCAGGATGACCATGAGTCAACAGTGTGCCCTTGTGGCCAGGAAGGCCAATGGCATCCTGGGGTGTATTAGAATGGGGGTGGCTAGTAGGTCAAGAGAGGTCCTCCTCCCCCTCTACTCTGCCCTGGTGAGACCTCACCTGGAGTATCTCAGTTCCAGAAAGACATAGAACTCCTTGAGAGAGTCCAGCTCAGGAGCACCAAGATGATTAAGGAAGTGGAACATCTTCCTTATGAGGACAGGCTGAGGGAGCTGGGTCCCTTCAGCTTGGAGAAGAGGAGACTGAGGGGTGACCTCATTAACGTTTAGAAATATATAAAGGATGAGTGTCAGGAGGACAGAGCCAGGCTCTTCTGAGTGTTGGCCAGTGATAGGACAAGGGGCAACAGGTGCAAGTTGGAGTGTAGGAGGTTCCATGTGAATGTAAGCAAGGGCTTTTTCACTGTGAGGGTGACGGATTACTGGAACAGGCTGCCCAGAGAGGTTGTGGAGTCTCCTTCTCTGGAGACACTCAAGACCAATCTGAATGTGTTCCTGTGTGATCTAATCTAGGTGATCCTGCTTAGGCAGGGGTATTGGACTAGATGATCTTTCAAGATCCCTTCCAACTCTTCACATTCTGTGATTCTACATTTCTAAATAAGTGTATTCCAGGCTAGCTGAGTGAATAAACATGTGTGAAGTAATTTGCAGCCACAAGAAAGGAGTAGGTGGTCAGTGCTACATACATACTGCATCAGTAGCCTTCCAATATGGGAAGAGTTTATTTTCCTATAATTTATATGATGTTGAAAAGCTGCAATACCACAAAATCCCCCACTTCCAACAGTATGAGTCAGACTCTGAATTTCTTTAGAAGGTGTTGTTAGTTTTTGAACTATCAACCAAAACACTTATAACACAATAAATAAAATGAAATTTTATAAACATTAACTTGAAAAAATGTATATATATGATATTTTCCCTGCATAATTATTTTTTTCTTCAAGTAAATCAATTACTAAAACTTACTTCCTAAATTGTGACTTGCTATACAAAACTGAAATGCAGAATTCAGTAGAATTTCAAGAAGTTAATACAGATTTTTACTTGTGAAACACAATGTAAAATTGCCACTTATCGTTAAAGCTAAATGTATAGTTTTTAGGGTTTAATACAGAAATACTTTCCTGTCCAATCTCCCATAAAGTCAGTAGGAATTCAAGAGTTATGACAATTTTCCAGTTTGTACAAATATTTGTTACTTTTTCCTTTTTTTCCTTGATTTGGTTTCTACTCAGGGAAAATATGTCACTTAAAAAGGACAAAAAAAAAAGGCTCATGAACAATTTCAGGATCCAAGCCTTCAGCCCAGATCCACAAAAGATTTTGATACCTGTTTCCCACTGATTTAAGTTGGAGTTATTTGTGAAAATAACTTTGTACATTTTGTCTTCCAATATAAAAATGTTTTGCATTCTACAGATATTCCCAACAGGTTTAAAGTTTTATGACATGTTGTAGAACTGAGAGAGGCAGACAGTTCTTTCCCTGGTCATGGCTGGTATGGCTCTATTAATTTCAGTGGAACTGCCATGATTTGTAAACTCCCTCAGAATTTTCTCTTTAAAAAGCATGGAAGATCAAAAAAAAAAAAAAACACATTTGCATTCCATTAACAAGATAGAAATGCAATTAATAGAATGACAATCACAGAATAATATAATCATTTAGGTTGGAGAGGACCTTTAACATCATCATGTACAACTGTTAACCCAACACTGCCAATTCCACCACTAAACCATGTTCTCCAGAATCATATCTACGTGTCTTAAATATCTCCAGAGATGATGATTCAACCACTTCCCTGGGCAGCCTGTTTCAGTGCTTGACAACCCCTTTTGTGAATAAATTTTTCCTGATACTGAATCTAAAGCTCCCTTGGCACAACTCGATGCCATTTCTTCTTGTCCTATTATTTAGGAGAAGAGACTGACACCCACCTGGCTCCAACCACCTTTCAGCAACATCTCTGCTCTGCAAATCCTTGCCTGATTATCGAGTCCTTGCTGTCCTAACCTCACCCTGGCCATGCTCTTGTAGGAATGGGAGACTTGTGACCTGCCACTGACATTGAAATTTAGGTCCTGACCCCTCCTCTTGGTTTATCAAAGGAAGTTGCAACCTCCTGAAAATTGTCTGTGCATCAACAGGAACTTGTCTAAGGTAGAGAGGCAGCTTGACCTGAGAAAATATCCTCTCTCCTTGAAACAGCTGGTAACCTGGAAAGAACTAGCACTTAGCCTGGTAGTTTAGGAAATTACTTATTTGCTGTGCCATGGAAGAAGGGTGGGAGAAGAGGCTTGGATGGGGATACGCTCCTAAATCACGGGATGTAGATTTATTTATGCAGCTGGCAAACATCTAAATCCACCACGACTCTGAATGAGTTATGCTTCTCACCAAAGCTTCTGCACAGACCTCTAGATTAGTCATGCTCTAAATGAATTATCCATTCTACATTACAGGCCCTGTATGGCTACTTTCTAGTTAGGAAATGGGTGTGTGGTAGCAGGGACAGAGGGAGAGTCAGAGACTGAATTATTAAGCCCATGGCAAGGAAGCATTTGGTGTGAGCTCAAGGTCAGCAGGGATATATTAGTTAGCTATAATCACCCATAACTGTTTCTACACTCTGTCAGCAAGCACAGGCTCACATTCAAAGAGCCAGTTGTACTTTGTGGACTGGTCATACTCTTACCTGAACTCCCCACTTTTCTATCTTACCTTCCCCACACCATCATAAAAGGTGATTGATAACGCCATGCACTAACTTTGGTGGTTAGAGCTTGAAGTACAGATTTCTTCAACAATTCTTTCACATTCTTGAGCAGAAATAATTTGCAATTCCACTTAAGGAAACTGCAGATTTTGGTGTTTATTCATAAATGTGTTTACCTTCTTGTCCACTCAAGACATGGCTTTCTCTAAACTTATATTATCATCCACCCTCTGATATAACATTTAATATCCAAGACAAGAATCTGCTAGAATAGAGAGAAATATGGTTGAGGAAAAAAATTAGTAGAACACAAGAAGAGTCAAGGACGGGATACTCAAAACAGAAAGAAAACAGGATTATTGTTGAAAGGCACATACTGAGGAATGAATTTGCATGGAAGTGGGACCTGAGCAATATGCCCGGGTAGCATATCTCCACAAATGAGATAAAACAGCAGCTTGGGTAGCTCACCATTCTGCATTTAGGCATAGAACAAAGAATTGATTTGGTTTGGAGGCATCAGACATACCAGTTAGAAGATTGTTCGGCTATACCCACACCATGGCTAACGAAGCCTCTGGAGTTGAGGGAATAGCACAGGGTGGTCCTTCACCTCCAGCCCCACAACTGCTTCACAGACTGCCTTGGACAGCCTTAGGGATGTGGTGTGGTGAGGCACAGGGACGCCAATTGTATGTGTGCACATGGGGTATCAGGAACACCTGGGCATTGCTCTGAGGGTCCAGGCAGCCTGAGCTCTCTGTGTGGCTTTGGGGGGACAGGTCTCAGGATAGGTCTCAAGAGACAGCAGAAACAAAAACTGCTAACCAACAGTTTTCTCCACACTTCCTTGGAGCGTTGATTAAAATACTAATGAGAGTAGCATGAACTGTGCGAAAACAGACTGTGTGAAAAGCAAATGTGACTTGAGAAGAGTGCATCAAAGTAAAAATCTGTACTCATAACCAATCACTCAGACAGCAATACTGTTTCCATGGAATGTGAGCAGAATAGAAAATTCTACACGTAAAGTTAACTCTGGCTTCATGTCATATCACAAACACTCCTGTTGTCAGTAGTCATAAGTAGTGATAAGGAGAGCTTAGATGGTTCTAGCATACTTAATGTCTCATTTTTTTTATTTACCCAAACAGTGAAGTTTTACACCAGTTACTAATCACTTCTTAGCCAGCAGCAGCAGACTCCTTATTCCCTGAAGTCTGTTCTCAGTTAATTGCACTCATGAGTATGGCAAATTTAGAATTATTATTCTTCAACAAATCCTTGCAACTCCCTTGCCAGGAAGCTCTGGTATAACAGCTAGGCAATATAAGCTACATTATCACCCAACATACTGGTCTAATATTTTAATGGGTTTTTAACCATCAGCTACTGACTGACATCTCTCCTGTGAAAAGAAAGGTCCAATAAAATATACATATGTATATATAAATTAAAAAGTAATCCTCTCCCAAAGCAGTTTGAAAACTGGTGCTAAAAACTACTTAGCACTCTGGTCTACACGATAAAATCCAAACAGACAGCACATTCCAGCAGAAACTGTGCCCAAGCAGGGCAGCTAGCAGTAATAACTGATTAACTCCATTTCTTTGGAAGGAAATGCATTAGCTCCACATTTTGGAACTGGCTGTTTCCATTAGCCATTGTTGTCATTGATTGTTCTTAATAGCCAGCCTGAAAAAACTTAGTTATCACTTTGTTCCAAAGTGTGCCTTTGGGGCCAGATTCACAGTTGAATGAGCTATACTGATTTTTGTAGGCTTATACTGCATTGATCTGGTGTTTACATGCAGGCTCATTCTGATTTAAATGATCTGAAGGAAACAGTGGCAGTCGTCATACTAGCAGGGTTTTCTTTAGTGCTTTCAGTATTTTTCTGTCAGTTGTTAGATAGCTTTGCTGCTTGGTTGAGTTGCAAAAACGGGTTTTGCTTAAATTCCTTTTTTTTTTTTTGTGAAGGTAAGTAACAGTGTCTTTTACATCTAAGGCAGAAAAACAGGTTTTGAGAGACCAATTCTACTTCTCAGATAGGGTCTCCCAAGTGACATCCCCTATGAATACACTGACAGACCTCACAGCACCGCACTGCGTCCCTGTACTTCTGCATTACCACAGCTCAGATCCTCCTGCTTGCTGCTTAGCAGTGGAAATGATTCACTTTACTGTAGGACCTGAACAATACCACTGAAGTAAACGAAAAGACTCAACTGATGTCAGAAGACTTTGGCTCAGGACCTGCTCCCACTGTGCACTGTGATGAAAGGTGTGCAGTTTGCTTTGCTGGGCTTTATCTCAAGGAAAGATGCTTTCCCTGAAGGACGTCACGAACACCAGCTCTTGCAGTCAATAGCAAGCGTGAGCTTGCACACTTGCCTAGGAGTGATCAGCTTTAACAGGTTCAGTCAAATTGTAAAGTTGAATGATTTCACTCTAACCTCTTTCAACAAAATCCCGAAGACTGGAGCTGGTGGGCAACTCTGTATCAGAGAAGATACTTTCTATTTTAAAGGGTCCTCTCCAAAACTGAGACACAAATAATGAAACCCCAAAAATATAACTGCAGCTACGTGCAAGGAAAAATGGATTGAAAAATGGTAGTAGCCATGGTTACATACACACCATCACACACAGTAGTCCTGTATCCACTGCAATGAAAAGCTCAGTTATAGCCCCACATAGCCCAAGGCTATGAAGCAAAACCAAGAAAAGGCAAACCACTGAAACTCTTTGAGTCAACAAGGCACCAGATGCCACTTGGAAACTTGTGCTCTGCATGGGGGGAGATCAAGCCTCAATTTTAGAAGCACATCATGAGAAACAAAACAGATTTCATTGGTTGCCTAAGCATAAAGTTTGCAAAGTATCACAGAAATGCTAAAAAAACCAACAACAAAAAAAGCAAACTGAAGAAGAAATCCCACAATTGCCTTTTTCATACCGGATGATTTCACTAATGAGGAGTGCTAAATAATTCTATTTGGTTCCACTAATGAGCACAGAACTTCTCAAACACTGCACAGCTCATGATAACTGAAGTGAGCCTGTGTCCCCAGTCTTTCTTTAATGGACTACATAATGCTTGCAAGCTTTGAGTCACGTCTGACATTACTGACTTAAAGCTTTACATAATGAATTTACAGAATATCAGTTTTATACGACCTTTCAGAAACACGTGCTGAAACTCACAGAACCTACAGTTGCAGAAAAACAGGTTTCAAGAGACCAATTCTACCTCTCAAGAAGGACCTAAACACTGCAGACTTTCAGTGAACTCATGTGGGCATGCTATTACCTTCCAAAGCACAAGGCATGCCTGAGCTCTTGGTCTGAGTCCTCCACAGACAGATTGGTGAGTTGAGAAATCCAGATGGGTGTGCTGCTGACCCAAGGACAGGGGCTGTGTTTTGTCTGCCAATGCCATGTCACAGCTGCGATCTGGAAGTCAGGATACCATCCAGTTACTAGACACATTACCCTCTCAGCTGGGCCCTACTGCTGGTTCCCAGCTAGTTGAATGCAGCTCTATGGCTTTGACACCAAGCTTGGATTGGTGCCTGGCTTGGAGCAAGGAGGATTTGTGTCTGTTTTCATTGTAGAGAGAAGCTTTAGCTTTTCTGTTTTAGTTATCTGCTGAAAATACATATAAAGGAAGTTTCCTGCTTTCCTTAGATGTTCTGAGGCAAAACACATGAAATCTTGGATGTACACTGCTTACGAAGTGTAGACTGCTGATGGCACAGCTAAGTCAAGGAGAATGTTTTAGTGGCATACTGAAGTAAGTGTTCAACCTTCTGCAAGGTATGGAGTTGGGAGGTTTTGCTCATGTGAAAAAGGCAGGAGAGATTTAGTCACCAGCACCAGCAGGGATCTTTTATATAATTCAGCAGAGCTAAGATCACTCAAGAAGTCTTAATGGGGAAAGAAAATTAATTGGTAAAAAAAAAACAAGTTTTGCTGCCTTAGTCTGACCATAGTACTGCATAATGCAGTCGATGTGCAGAGCAGTACAAATCACAAGTTTGCTTCTTGCTTCAATTCTTCAGAGTACAACATGGCATCAGGGTGTCCAATTATGCTTCGAGAGAAGGGTTTTCTGAATGGAGTCAGAGAGAAAACCACAGAACAAGGCTGAGGGCATTTAGTTTTTACAGCTCAAGAAAAATGACATCTATCACATATGGCTACTGGGAAGAGAGCAGCTGATCAGAAAGTGTTTTTCTAAAGCTTAGTCTCCTCATGACTTTGTTTACTTTTTAAAACATAATTCACTCTTCCAGAGTGTCCTGCAAAGAGGAAAGCTAACATCATCACAAGCTAATCAGGATTCTTACTCTCTGTGTCTTCAGCAGGTCAAACACTTAATTGAATTTAAATAAAATTGACTCATGTGGCTAAAGACATTAGGCCAAATTCAGAAGCAATGCAAACATGGATTGAGGGGGCCAGTGTTTTTAGATTAGACAAGCCTACAAGAGGAAAAAAATAGAGGGAGTACACCAAGGAAACAAACAAAAGAAACCTTACCAGGAAACTGTAAAATGGTATAAATTAAAATATCCCTCCCCCCACTGTTTACTCAAACCTAAACCTATGTCATGGATGGTGCATTAATTTCAAGTATCTTGGGTCCCTTCCTTGCAGTGGTAATGGGTAAATTTTTTTGGGGGATTTTGCGTTCATTTTGGGCAGGACTTCTGTCCCACTTCAGACATCTATGTTTTATGCGAAAACCTAAACTAGTTGCCTAAATTTTATGCTGAAACCTAGATGTTTCCCAATGAGTGCAAGGGAATGGACACCTCTAATGGACAATTTATGCCAACTCTCTGAAACACCTCATTTAGAAACAGATGAATCACCTCCTGGAGGTGCCTCCTTCTCCAAAAATGATCAATACCTGCCTTCCCATATTATGAGTCACAACAATGTCCAATCCATAAATGAAGTTTCCTTTCAATAAAAAATTCTTGCAAATAAAGTAGGGGGTTGATTCCAAATCAGAGGCAAATGTCAAAATGTCATCAATTTTCACACAATAGAGTCTCCAAGAAATGTAGAATCAGAAATATTGAATTGTTTGTTTTGATAGTGTCAAATTGTCACACTTTGCTAATGTCAAAATATGTTGTCTCAGAAAGTTAAAAGCATTTCAATAGCCCCGGAAATATAAAAAATATTTAAATAATATAAGTTATAATAGAAACGAACAATACAGTCTGACAATGTGAAAACAGCTCCACATAAGTGAATGGCATTCTTGATGTAGCAATTGAATAAAACTAAATTAAGTGAAAGAATCATGTCATAGTGAAGTGACTTTCTCTCTGCTACACATTCTGTGGAACAGAGTGAATTAGTTTCAACATTTGGGGGAAAAATTATCAAGATAAAAAATAAAATCAAAACTATATTTTGAAGTGCAAAATTTGCATATTTCTCTTCTAAAGGTTTTACTTACATTTCATAGTGGGACTCTTTTTATGTGGCTTACTGCTGCTGTGCCATCTCCCCACCCAGTCTTCGGTGAATGCTACTGTCTCAGTAAAACTCCATTTGTTGCCTGTTTCAGCTCTAACTGCCTCCACAAACTGTTGTGATGCTTCCACATCTGCCATCTCTATAAGCAGGAAACTCCACTCTGCACTGAGAAATGAGTAATTCAAGGTATCCAATGGCCTAAAACTGTTTCTGACTTTAGGAAATAAGTGTAGACCAACAAGTTTCGCAGCTACTGTCCTGTATCAGCACTGGCAGGGCTCTGGGCAAAATTTTGACCTTGGTAATGACACTGCAACACTGAGAAGAAATGCATTATTTGCTTCTTTGGATTTTGTCTAAGCATATGTTACCTGACTTTTTTAATGATCCTTGGAGATTTTTTCTGATTCAAATGTGTAGCATTAATGACATTTTAATAAATATTATCACACAAATGACAAGAAAATTGAGACCTTCAAGGATGACTCTTCTTCAAATTAGATTTGTGCCTTAATGTGCTTTCTACATATTATTGAAGGGCTAGGGTATGGAATTTCCAGCCAGTGACTCCCCATATGACATTATTTCTTAAGTGAACTTATGTTCCTTATTAGCCAAAAGAATCTGAATTACCTTCTTTTTTTTTTTTTTCCCTGATGCTTTGGCCTGTTTTATTCCCCCCCTCTTCATGTCTTTCTTATAGTCATTTCTATTTATAACAGACAAAAGGGGACAAGACAGGAAGGAAAAGTATAATTAAAATATAAGTCAAATTCTTAAGCTAAAAGTAAGATCTAAAATATGAAAAATTCTGAAAGAATATAATTTTAAAAAATAAGTAATTAGCTCTCTGGTTTTATGCATTGATTTAACATTCCTGCCAGTACTCAATTCTACAAGATAAATGAGAAGAAAATGTTACTTTTTTTAGCAATGTTGACAAATTTGTTAACAGTAAATGAGGGATTGGTGGTCCAGAAAATAGTACAGCTGTACTCTGGGGCCTCTGGGATGTTATCCTGGCTGGTGGACATTGTTTAACTGGAATTCTGTATGTAACTGTGAAAAACAATGAAAATGCATTCTTCAAACTGCAGCTCATACTCCCAACTTACTCCCATGTGAAAACTATATATGGCCTCTAAATTTAAAGGAGAGATTGTATAATGTTGCTGTGAAAATTAATAATGGAGAAAAAAAGCTAAGGTCAAGCTAAAGGCTGTCACTTTGAGATGAAGTTGGACCAAGGAAGCTGGGAGATGGGGACCAGGACATAAAGCTGTGTGGACTGACAGGGATGAGTACTGTTTAAAATATGTGTAAGAAATTTACAACTTTCAGCTGTGTGGTCTGTTTTACCTGTTCTTGCAGGGTGAATGGATTATGGTGTTTTGACCCTGGCTGGTGGCCAGACTCTCGCCAAAATCACTCTATCACTCCCCTCTTAGCTAGACAGGGGAGAAAATACATGTTGAGAGGTTTTGGAGTTGAGATAAGGACAGGGAGAGATCATTCTGCAATTAGTGGCACAGGCAAAACAGACTCAACACAGAAGAAAGGCAAGAAACCTCTCTAATTTATTACACTACACACAGAGAAACCAGAGTCAGAAAATGAGAAGTACAAACAGAATCACAGAACATTAGGAGCTGGAAGAGACCTCGAAAGATCACTAAGTCCAGCCCCCTGCCCAAGCAGGATCATCTAGAGTAGATCACGTAGGAACACGTCCAGATTAGTCTTGAATGTCTCCAGAGAAGGAGACTCCACAACCTCTCTGGGCAGCCTGTTCCAGT
>VXBZ01006150.1:120779-148812 GCA_013399135.1 Heliornis fulica
AAATATATATTATATACTATAATATATAATTATTAACTCATAAAATGTCTGTCAGTCTCAGTCCCAGACTGCTGGTCTCAGCCTGGTCCTCCACAGAGTTTCAAGCTCCCCCCAGAAAATTTGCTCTGACTTGAGCCTCCATCTCTCTCTCTCTGTCTCTTATCTCTCTCCATGGGCTGCAGGTGCTACCAGGGGTTTGCTCCAATGTAGGTCACAGATTCTTCCCTATTCCTCCATCTGCTCCATGGTGAGCTCCTACCTGGCCCAGGTGCCTCTCCATGGGCTACAAGTGAGGTCTCTTTATCCTCCATGGGCTGCAGGGGGATACCTGCTTCACCATGGTATTCTCCACAGGCTGCAGTGAATCTTCTCTCAGTGCCTCCTCCTCCTCCCCTTCACTGACCTTGGTGCCTGCAAAATTTGTTACATCTTCTCACTACCTTCCCTTGTGGCAAAATGCGGCTGTTTGTGTTTTTCTGTCTCTAAAATGTGATTCCCAGAGGTGCTGTGATCAGCAGGCTGTTGGGCCCAGCTGGCCTTGTCAGTAACAGGGTTTTGGAGTTTGGCCTTGGGAGCACAGCTGGGATTTACTGTGTTGTACCCTTAAGAAACTTCTAGCCACTTCTTAAAGAAGCCACTTTGCAACCCCTGCTTCACATGGATAAAACAGCAACGGAGCTAAAGCCATCTAACTTAGCTACCTAAATGCCATCTCCTCATCCCATCAATAAGTAATTCATATTTAGTACTCCTCTGGGTCTAGAGTCCCAAGTGTCATAATAATTATCTCTTTGGCCCTACATATTTTACATTAAATCTATTGTGAAATTAATTTTCTGCTGTAGATCTAGGGAATATCTTAGATGACCCTGAGTTTGTCCTTTTCTTTCAGCTACATCAGATGTTCTTATAAGAGACATTACCTTTCCCACCAAGCTTTTCTTCTCTTATTATTCTTAGACCATTACAGCTACAAGAGCACTACCACTAGTTTCAATTATTTCAGACAGCGTGAAACAGCTTTCATGGGACTGAAAAAGCCTCTACTCAGAATAGCCTATAGACTGCCCATTATGATGCTCTTCTGGGACATGGGGATGGGGGAGGGTTGAATTCTCCTGAGGAGGCAGTTGAATCTGCCTTTCCTGCAACCTGGGTGAGTACTTTAATCATGAGTTATTGGATAAAAGGTTAGATAAGTATCACTATTGGCTCTTCCAACCACATTTTGTGAGAAATGAATGAGAGCACCTTATACAGGAGAGCTTCAGTGTTGTGAGTCCCACTGGGACTAAAACTGTATCAGAAGACAGCTTAAGACCAGCCACCTGTGTTCATCTCTGTTCCTACTGGCTATCTAGCTTAAGTAGCTCAGCACAGTTTGCAAATCTCATTATTAGATACTTAAATGTCCTGAAGCTCTGTACTAAAACTAGGTACCACTTTAAGGGCAGTGAGCTAAAACTTTACTCACTGAATGACTAACTAGAGACACTGGAACTGAAGTCTCCAGAAATTTTGAATTATGCATAATTGTCTGATAAGCTGGCAACTTTGGTATCCTAACTTCAGTAGCGTAACTGATGTTCTGAAATAAAATATGTACCACATGCTCTTTGGGATCTAATACTATTCTGCATCTTGCATATTTTCCTGAGGGCTGCTAGTGGATGTGATACAGATGACTGGAAACAAAGAGAGATTTTCCATTATCATTACAACAAAAGATGACATTTATAATATCAAAACTTTTTAGATACCAGTTTTGAGGTAAACCAAAATTATCCTCTTTTCCCAGATTTTTACTTCAGAGATTTTAAAGAGTCACTGAAAATACAATTTAATTTACCAATCATCATAACCTAAAAAAGTTCAGATGGACTTTCAGGCCATTTCTACACATTCTATTGTTATCCACTGCATGCATGATAAGTACTTAACAAAAGTGCAAAACTAGTAACACCACTTAAAGACATGTTTGGGGGTTTGTTCTTTTTCTATCCAGCCATATTTTTCACCATGCTCATAAACACAGAAATAAGACAGAGGTAGCAGTCACAGTCATTCACAGAAGTTAAAGATTCTTAATGCTCCAAGAACAAGACCAGACCCTTACAATAGTCCAGCTATGGAGAAATGCTTTAAAATTGTCTGCTCCCAGTTTTGTTCAGAATTGCAGCGAAAACTTTGTAGATTCTGGGGTGTAACCATGGAACTCAGTCTTCTATTTCTTAGAAGGTATCAAAGACACATTTACAATGCTGCTCTTGCTGGAAGTTTGAAATGGGATGGAATACATTGAGACATACATTCTTAAAAATCTCATGTTTTCTTGCAGCACTAAAACATATCTGACATGCACTGAAATGTCAGTAGCATTATATGAGATGACTTGATATCACAAGTCATGGTGCCATAATAGTAAACAACCTTGGAAATGGGAACAGGAGTAGCATACATATCTGAAACTGCAGAATGTCCTTTAGCCTCTTGCAGCTAGTTATTTTCTCTGCTGTCATAAAGCTGTTCAGACCAGATATAACCTCAATTTTTTGAATTTACTGATTATTTTATCTCTACTACATTTTCTATATCATGTTCCTTCATAATTTTAGGCTGCATCCAGCTATACTTTCCAGCTGGGAGAAAATAGTCAGACCATTAGCCTGAAGGCAGGTAGACTTGAGTGCCTGACACCACTCTGTCACAGCCCTTTCAGATGGGTTTGGACAAGTCACTTGGGGGTGTCCATTTCCTACTTCTATATAAGTGAAGCTACTGTAAGGCTTGCGAGGTCCTCAGATAGCACAGTAGGAAGGTCTTCTAAATATCATAAATAGATCTTTATTTCTAGGTAAAGTAAGGATTTAATTTAGTTATCATTTTATTTGATGGATTATATGGCCCAAAGCCCTCTATACTCAAAACAAAGAAAGCGTTTTATAATAACCCCACTGGAAACATTGGACTACTACTTTAGAACTTACTGCCCAACTACTCAATGCCATGCTCAAAGAGTTCAACCAGCAATGGTAAATTAGTGTAGCTCTCTTTTCATAACATGATCGCCATAGTGAGAAACTTAAAAATTTGTCTTGCATTTTGATCATTTTGTTCATTGCACTCTCTTCATGAAAAGCATTTGAACATACGCAGCTAGACATGACTCCTGAAAATACTCTTTCAACATTAAAAAAAAAAAATTCCTATCAGAACTGCAGAACTGCATTTTCATGCTCTAACTCTGTTAGAATGCTACATCATTTACACCTGTGGTTAGCAGATCTTATATTTCATCATCTATGGAAAAGACAAAGCAGTATATTTTTATACACAGAATTCTGAGAAAACTCAAACTAGCTTTCTCAAGAAGTTCTAGTTTTCAATATTATATCTTTATTAGAAAAAAAAAGGAAAGAAAAATAAATTTCTAAAATTACTTGCAGAATTGGAATTAATCTAGATGCATCTGTATATATTTTTATACATACTCATGTATATATATATATATGTGACTGTAACTGTAACTATAATTTTAAATATATTTATATATGTTAACATCTGGATTCTTCTGTCCCAGATATTCTGACTAAAAGGTTTACACTGAAATCTGATTTAGGCTTTCTGAAAAATGGAAGGAATCAGGCATTCCCAAAGGATGATCTCTTTTAGGCAAAGCAAAGTACCTTTTCTTAAAAAAAGAGCAGAGGAAATTGCTCTCTAGCTTACCCATTTTATGCAAGGACTACAGAGATTTTTATACATAACTTACAATTGACCATCTTTCCTTAGATAACCAAAATACTTCAAGATCTATCCTATTCTTTGACTTTCTGTAATCACTCCTGAAGTTCTCTTTGTCAAAGTACTGGAGTCTCATGTGCTCAAAAGTGGGATCCTGGGCAGCGCCAGTGTTGTAGGGACTGGGAAAGGTGCCCAGTTGGATAAAAAGCACCATAGGAAAATTTAATTCTGACATATCAGGGTTTTCAGGGGGCAAAACATTAAATTAGAAAGTTTCTGAGCAGTTCTGCTTTTCAACAAGTCATTACTTTCATTAATGTGACTAGCATGCAATGCATCCTGGATTTAGTAGATGTTTTGAATAAGCCTTATATTGATTGAGCCCCTATAAGTTTCCAACCAGCTAGTGACTTGCTCCTGGAACACCATAGCCCTTACATCTTCTCTGGCATTACAGTTAATCAAATTCCACTATAAATTGAAAGCTCAGCTGACCAATGCTTCCAAGTGAAACAATTTCCCAGCTTAAAATGCTTGTGTTCAAAAAGCTTTGACCATTTTTTGGCTTTTCTAGCTGTCTTCACACAGCAAAGAAAATATTTCACATGAGCAAGTGTCATGGTTAGATATTATATTAGATATATAGATTAGATATATTAGAGCAAAGGACGAAAGAAGTGATGCTGAATCAACACAGAAATTAATATAGATAATTTATCCTAAAGAGCCATCAATGTGATTGTTTTAAGAAAAAGGAAAAAACTGAGTTTGGAAGAAAGACTGTAAAGGACAGAATTCTACTCCAAATCAAAAGTTCTTTGCATTCTGATAACAGCTGCATCTATTGTTATTATTGGTGCAAAATGTCATAGTTTTTAGTCTTATTGACTGCTCTCTGATTCCCTTTATTACTGTGCAAGATATATCACTGGCACGCCCAGATGAGGGAAAAAAAATAAAGAAAAAGAAGGAAACAGTGACCTGATATATTAACTTTTCTGTTTCCTTTTCCTCTAGTAAAAGCTAATGAGCCAAATTCATCACAGGAATAATTAGTAGAAATTATTCCTATTGCATTGTCAAACCAAGTGACATTCTATTGTTTGTCTGGAGGCTTAATGATGACTTCTCATGATAATTACTGAACTTTCAAACTTATTGTAAATATGCACCAGATTTCTCTGTTTATACAAACCCAGAAAATATGTGAATACATAAACATATTTTAAATAGTTCTCAACTGTTCAGTTGTGCTGAATGGAAAAAGCCATTTTCCTTGGTGTAATTTTTTTTACGTCTCCATTGCTCAAATCCTTCTTTGGAAAACTTAAAGCTGAGAGTTTACAAAGGCACTTGATGATGTACATCATGAATACTGATAATAAAAAAAAACACAAGAACAGAAGTAGCTTAAAGAAAAAAATTGGCAGAACCTGTATTCTCACTCATAAAAATTCTTCTAACTTAGTCACACACACCTGCAGGGTCAAATAAGTGACAGGTAGGTCATATTTCATGAGTACCTATGGCAGACATGGTGCGGAAATCCTTGAGACCGGACTGATGAAGTTCATGCTAAAACTTTTGCAGCACGTTGTTCAGGTGCAGTGCAACTTCCGTACAAATCTAACTGCTTTCAGGGAGTACTGTGCTGTGTCCTGTAGATGTACCAGGCTATAAACCACTACACATTTTAGGCACATAAGGTTAAGTGGTGAAAATTTTATTATCTAAATATTGGATTCATGCTCCTAGAGGGACAGTTATATGGATGAAATAGATCCCATTAAAAATTAAATTGAAGAAACATGTGTGGAACCAGGTAACAATCACTAAATCTGTGTAATGATACCATTCCACACATATTTTTTCAATTTAATTTTTTTAACTGCGTTTTCTTGACCTTTTAGAGATTTTAAGGCCAGAAAGGTGTTAACATTCATCATCCAGTGTGATCTGCTGCTTAACCTGTGCCAGAGAAACTGGCCAAAAAAAATTCTTAAAGTCATATCTAATGCTATCCTTTCCCAATAGGAGCTGAAAATAACACTTTTCTGCTGTGAGAAATACTTATCAATAACAAGAGAGACACTATTATGCTTCTCAACAGAATATTGTCAGTTCCAGGTCAGCTTTGATCTGTGTCTTGTATTATTTTCATTTTGATTCTTCTACTTACTATGCCATTTCTCTCTGTGCTTTCAAGATCAGTAGTTACACTTTCTTTCTCTTTCTTCTTTTTTTTTTTTTTTTATTTTTTTTTCCATTTGTATCACTCCAGCTTTTTTAGGGTCTTAATTAGTAGCTCTATAGTCTAGACTTAGACTGTAAGGCTATTCCGATGGCTAATCAGGTTATAATAGTAAAAATGAAATGCTTTGCAAAATATCTCAAAGAATCACAATGGCACATCATATCGGTTATGGAACATGTCAAGTCAAAAAATGTGACATGATATTGCCCAGAACTAATAGATTTCAATATTTGCTATATGTCAAGTTAAATGTATTGCAGGAATATCACATTCTTCACTGATACCAGAAAATGCATATATTCTCGGGACAGTCCGGTATGGACTATTCATTGAAATACTGAGATTCAAGGAGACTTCTAATCTGTTGCTATGCTCTCTTTTGAAATCTTCACCAAGTGGAAGTATTTGCGGCTTATACAGAGTATGGCGAGTGATGTGATACAGCACACAAGTAGTCACTAAACTGAGGCTAGGTTTTTGAGTTTTTGAATAAAATATTTGAATTCTCTTGGTTTGAAGTTAAGAATTTACGACAGCGCCAGGACATTTTGATGCGCCTAGTTTCACAGACACAGCTAGATGCTTATCGTTTGAGTGAAGGCATGTCAGTTTGGGGATCCTGAAATAGCTCTGTGTATGTTTCCGTTTATGCATTATTCAGCTTCCAAAACCCATTTTAGCAGAAAATTAACACTAAGCTGGAAGGCCATTAAAGTGAGGATACCTAGCACTACAACATGTGACTTTCACCTGATTTGGTCTGAAGAAACATGTATCTCAGAGTAAAATCAATAACTCTTATGGAATTATCCTGTTCATTTCTAAATGAATTCATCTTTGCATCCATGGACTGCAGCCCTCTAGGTGACCATGTTCATCAAGACAAAGCACTAACTGCTAGCAAACCTCTTGACAGAGCCAGAGATGTGATATTATTGTATCTTGCTTCAGAAAAGCTCGTTGCCTTGAGTGCCTAGTTAGGAACGTACAAGCTGGAAGCTATGACTTCAGTAAAACCTTTAGAACAGGTGCAAAGAAGCTCACTCGTATAGACATCCAACAGTGTCCTTGCACTAAACAACCACATGAATTCCCATAAGCTGCAATTACAGAATACAACTCAAAGAGGCCAGGTTCTAGCCCTCGCATTTCATTGACCTCTCAAGCTATGCAAGTAAAATGAGCTTAACGCACACACTCAGAAGTTTAATGTTAACTATAACATTTCCTCTCCTTTGCTTCTTCTAATTTTCATTTGATGTGTCTTAAAACAGGAGATAAAGACAAGAACCACTTTAAAGCCAGTAATTGTTTCTTGATGTTAGGTCTGCTGTCAAATTAGCCTCAAACAGAAAACTTTGATGAGATTTTCCCAACTATTAAGGCTATTAGTTGAAATTTGAAATTGATTTATTTTTCCTATTACATTAACCTTCTCCTCCACATTCAGTGGTTTATTGCATAGGGCAAAGTAAAGGCAACTTGATATTTAAACATTTTTAAAATGATATAAAAGACATCTTGTTATAAGCTACACGTTACCATAACAGCAAGTTGACAAAGACTTCATAAGGATGTTCAGTGTTTGTAACAAAGTGGAATATTTGTAATAGTGTCATAGCAGAAATAAATTTGATGGCATTGCAAAGAGCAAATGTAATTAGCAATAAGCAGGTTTTATTTTGTAAGTTTATGAGATATATGACCTGCAACACAAAGATATGTGAACTGGAATGTTCTTGTGACAGTGAGGCAAGACAGAATGAAATCCATTTATTTTACCCATTTATCTAAGGCTGTTATAATTAGATTGATGTATTAATATCAACTGGGAAAGCCCCTATCTTGAGTGTGGAAGAATTTCCATTGCTAGATAAAGGAGTTTGTAACCCTACCATTATTAGCAGTGGATTATTTCATTAAAATAAAATGCAAATTTAAATACATGCTGCTTTTGCAGAAGAACCTAAGAGCAGAATATGAGCAAAGTTCTGTATGTACTAAAGCTGTAGGTGTTTTGCCAGGAAGAAGCACATGCTCTTCTCCAGCAGAAAGTGTATCTTGAATTTCAGCATAAGGTCCACATAGCTGCAGTTCTTGTATTTCAATCAGAAAGGTATCTCAGCACAAATTCCCAAATCCAAAATGTATTTATATTCAATTTCTTCTGTGTACAAAAGACATCCTTGAAATGTCAGCTCTTCCACCTTCTCCTTCTGTTGCTACAAACAACTTCTCAAAAAATAATCCACATAAGTAAAAAAATAAAACAGAGGTTTTATTTTTTAAATGTCTAGATTCAACTTTTTTCATTACTAAGTCTCAGATTTTGGATCCAGGCGGTGCAGACACAAGCAGGGTAAGCAGTTCCCTTGTGATGCCAAGTGGAAATGTGTGCCTCGAGTTTCTCTGTCCTCTACCACACACACATTCACACACATACACAGCCAGAGGCACCGGCTCCAGCTCTAAGCACCGTCTGTTTGCAGGTGAAACCACAAGTGGTGGGGGCAGCTTTTAACGTGAGTGAAGTGCTTGTCCTTGGGTGCACTAATGAAAAGGGGTTTTTGTGGGAAGTCTTGCACATGAGATTCAGCCCATGAGCTGCCACCTGGACCATGTTGCTCTATGATATCAGCAACGCAGGATCTAAAAATACAATCACAAAAGGCATCTTCTCCTCCACCATCAGCCTATTCATGCAGAAGCTGAGTACCAAGAGAGAAAAGATGTCTCCTTGACAAGAAGAGAGTTTTTTCTTGCTTTATCAAGCATCACTCACGGGCAGTGTTTCTAAGGCTTCTGAGTATGACAAAGGTTATTGGTTCTCACCATACCATTTGAAATTGCAAAATGTCACTACTCAGTATTTTTCCCATATTCCCCTTTCCTTGCTGCAGTCTGTGATTAACACTTGATGTTTCAAGAGAATACTCAGCCTGCACTTACTGTTTTGCTTTCATATTTTTATTCTTGTTTATCTTGCTGTATTCCTGAAATTGCTTTGCTGTTTGGGGACTTAGAAAAATCTGGTTCCATGGTGCCACTTTAAAAACAGCTTAGCTGGGCTTCCTGGCACTCTGACAGACATAGTGAACTCAGGCACAATGTGCTTTCCAGTGACCCACTGCAGGTATTCAAGTGCTTATCTTAAAAAATAAATAAGGTTGGGGGGTTGTGTTCTCCCAGCTGATCTGCCAGCAGGCTTGTGTCGGGAGCACGTATGCCAGCAAGGCTGCGTCAGGGACTTTGGGCAGCTCCCTAAAACAAGCTCTAAGGATCTAAACTAATGTTGTAATGCTCTGGGCATCCTTAGCATACACCTTATGGCATCAGTGCTAATAGGTGGAGTTTTCCATTTGCAAACTTGTGTTGGGATTCACATACAAAACACATAAATTAGAGTAAGGATAGAAGAAAAGGATCCTGTTGACAACTGCATGGCTTAGAATTGTCTCAGAGCTCTGAAAACAGGAAAAAACAGCATAAATGTTAAGTCACAGTTTCAAACAGTCTGCCTTCGACCTTGTTTAACTTTCTATGAACATTTGGAAAACTCATAACACCATATTTTACTGTTATCAATATTCACGTAAAGCAAGCACCAAGTTTTTATGTTCAAATATTTATAGAAAGTGAATTTTATGTTTGTTTTCCATAACCATTAGTATCAGAGTTCTGGTTGTTAGCATCAGCACCCCACCGTCAGGAAAAAGAAAGAATGCTGTGTGCCTTACGCAGCCAATCACAGTTAAACGGTACAGACAATACTCCAAAAGAGATCTGTAGAGCTCATGAATCATAGAATAACAGAACAAATCTGCAGAAATAGTCAACTGCATATAGGCTTTCTGTCAATGGAGAAAGGGAGCAAAATTTATCAGATTCAATTTAGGTATGAATTATTCAGCCAGCTCTTTTTGCAGACTTGCCTCTCAGCATTATTATTTTTCATATTGGACTATACTTACCCACTTATAGGAAGTTAGGAAGCATCTGATCTATTATTTCTATAAATTACTTTATAACAGTGACAGTGCTGAGGGCTTCCATTCTTCTAGGCCTAGTAATTAGCTAAGAAACATTCATTCTGTGAAACATACTAATGCAGAGTTAGTAAAAAAAGCCAAGTAAGAGTGAGGATGGGAACATTATTGTCTCCATTTTACTGAAGGTAAAAGAAAACCTTTAAAAAATCAACCATGTTCTTAGATAACATGGTGATAGACTTGAAGAATCAACATAGATCTCCTAATTACTAATATGATATATGTGTCAGACTCCATTTTCCCATATAGGTTTATTTTATGGTAAAGTTTTTAAATCCCTTTTACCTTTACCACAGAAGCTGGAGTACATCAACAAATAAAAAAGCTTATTGAAATCACAGGCGGCAAATAAAATTCCTCAAAATGTTATTGTGTTAGCTGGAGGTCATACTTGTTAAACAACTGCCTCTGTTTCATCTCGGGATCTATGAGGAGTATTTGTCCTCACCTCTGCACCAAGCCAGTTGCTGTACACCCTGGTGGGCTTTTGGGGAACATTTCCAGAGTCAGTCAGGTGCATGGGCAGGCACCTTTCCAGACTGTGGCCACATGGCTTTGTGAGCCTTGCTCATTAGACTTACAGAGTCAGGAACACCCCTGCAACCATATACAGCAGACACAGTTGATGGACCATAGGTAGTATGAAGCGCTACTTGACCTGCAGAGACTTCAGCAGCAAAACCAGTGCTGAACAGGGAAGGAGCTGGAATTAGAGTGGCCAAATCCATACCCTCATTTAAATTTGGCCTTCAACAGCAAGAGAAGGCTCAAGGGAGACCTTATTGACCTTCCAGGACCAGAAGATAAGCTAGAAGAAATGTGTGGAAGAACTGTTTCTGAGGGTATGTAGCGATAGGATGAGGTGTAATGGTTTTAAACAAGAGCCGGAGGTGGGGGGAGGGGGTTAGATTAAATATTAGGAAGATGTTTTTCACTATGAGGGTGGTGAGACATTGGAAGAGGTTGACCAGAGAAATGGTGGAGGCCTCATCCCTGGAGACATTCAAGGTCAGGCTTGATGAAGCTCTGAGCAATCTAGTTAAAGATTTGCCTGCTTACTGCAGAGGGGTTGAACTAGATGACCTTTAAAGGTCCCATCCAACTTAATGCATTCTATGATTCTATGAACTTCTGGTGTAATTTCCATGTTGCCTCTTCAGCAGCTTCATTGTGATTCTGTTAAAAATTTCCCCTTGCAAAACTGCTGTCACAAGTTAAAAACCATCATCGCATGATAGTCTTGTCACATTCACCTTTTCTCAGATAGATGCTTATGATTTTGGACAGTATTTCCCACAAGATGTTTCTTGCTCCACACTTTTACTATCCCCAAATCATGTTCAATTTTGACTCTTCAAATAAAAAGAGTTATTTTTAAGTCTTAACTCTGCACTGATGGAAAAGCCTGCATATTCAAGGCAGGATCTTAAAATCTTATGATACAGCCTTGTAGGCCTTTTATTGCTAAGGCCATTTCTGTTAAGATTCAGGAAGAGGCAGTGACTGGCCCACCAGATCTATTCAGACTTCACATTATGGGACATTACTAGTAACTGCAGAGGAATGTGGTTTTGCTAGTGGATCCCAATTTACGACATCTGTGCTGCAGTCAAACACCTTCTCACACCAGTGAATTCCATTGTGTTTGCATAGTGCTTATTTTTAGCTTCTGTCATTGCAGTTATTATTAGAGACAGCATAGGTTCAAAAAGTCCCTTGTGTTTAAGCAAAAAATACAGGTTCCCTGGGATTCCCTGCATGAGGTTTTTGCACATTTGTTGTTTGGATTTTTTGACTCCAGGCATACCTGCCTTTCCAGTCAGTCATCTGAAATTAACCTTGCTGATACCACATGTTTATAAAAGTCGTGCTACTTATTCCAGACTTTTACAGTCCCTACATCTTTGTAAATCTTCACTTTATTCAGAAAGGGTATGTTTTTTATATATTTAGCCTCATTCTCACTTAGGAGATCATTTTATTTTAATGCACTTCACATTTCTCAAATAAGCTTCCTAATTTCCACGGTAATGAGTATATTATCCAAGTAGCAGATCATTCTACTTAAAACTGTTATTACACAGTCTGCTGAAATGCAGAAAGATTGCTCGTCACCACTGAAAGCTGTCTGACTAGAACAGAAATGGGGAGCATTAAATAACGTGTAGATTCAATCAAATATGAAGCATTATTCAACAAATACTTTATTTATCCACAATTAAATAAAGTGAGAATTAATAACTTCTCCATTGTGTCTCCAAACACATTTGGAGTGCTGTAGTTGGAAGGGACCTCAAGAGGCCATTATGGCCTGTCCTCCAGATGAAGGCAGGAGCAACCACACTCACATCTGTCCAGTTCAGCCTGATAGCATGATACTGAAGACTTACAGGGATGGAGACCCCCATGATTTCCCCCTTTTCCAAAACCACTATATTTGTACAGGTATAAGGATTTTCCTGGTACTTAATCCCAGTCATGGTGCAATTTTGGGGCATTATCTCTTGTCTATCCACCATTAGGACAGGGACCAAATTATTCTTTGCCCTAATAATGAAAACGTTTTCTGTAGCTGTTTTTATGGACTTCTAACATGTCTCTTTTCTTTTTTTAGTCTAAGGCTGCATCCTTCCCATTTTTCTCCCTAAGTCATGTTTTCAAGTTCTGTGGGATGGAAAGAGCCTGTTATATATCTAGCAGACCACATTTCTGTTTCTGGGGAATGATACCTTCCTATAAAATTATAAACTCTAGGAGAGTGTGAAACAGAAGGTGTAGGGTTTTTTTTTTCTGATATTTTGCTTAATTAGCAGTTTCCTGAAAAATGCCTGTGTCTGCACCCCTGTAAAGGCTGGGCTTGGTACCTCCTCTGTATGCTCTAGAAAACACTGTCCATTCATTAAAAAATGAGAAGCTCAGCTTGCCACAACAATTCTACAAAATGAAAGGGCTGACCGGAAAATGCTAATGTGGTGGCTGCACCAGCCACTCAGCTTGTGGGGAGGGGAGGTGAAATGGAGCTGCTGGGCATGGCCATAGGCAGCGCAGTCCTACAGCTGGGGGCTTTGCTCTTCTGTAACTGGGCTGATATGTGACATTTCCACCTAGGTTGTGTCCATCAGGACAGTGTTGATCAAACCACTCAGCACACTCGTCCTTCTTCTCCTGGAGCATCATCTTGCTCCTCCTCCATACAGCCCAGAGGAGCTGTGGCTGAATATGGCCAGCAGGGCACAGAGGGGCCTGGTCCTTGCACTGGAGACCCACTCTCAGCTGCTGCCAGCTCTGGAAAAAGTGTTTCTCCATTTTCAATCCCTTTGCTGTGTCTTCACCTGGGGACACACAGTGCAATGTTTTGCCTATTTGTTTTCCCCTCAATCATTTTAGGATCCCAGTGCTAGTCAGTGGTTTCTTTTAGTCACAAAATGCATTAGTGGCTCTTTGCAGATCACAGTAGAAATGATTTTGTAGCAAATGACAGTCACGAGGGAGACATAAGGAATTATTTTTTGGAAATAACTGTCATAAGGGAGTAACTTGTTCTATTGCCCAAGTGTTTTTAGTACCCAAGAGAAGGCTATGGGATGCAAAAGCTTGTCTGCATTGGAAGCAGTATTATAAAGAACATAAACAGCTACTGAATTTATTGAAGTAGCTTGTCTATCTCTCTCTTGCTATGTACTAACTACCCTGTTATACATGCCAATTCATGGAATCAGTTCACATGAAGAATGATCTGTTCCATGGCTGAAGTCTTTGAGAGGGACATGTACAACCTGTGATGTTACCGCTACTTATGACAGGTGTTGTAAGACATGTGTTTCCAACTCTGCCAAAAGATACAGAAGACCTTGTGAGGGAGGCAAATGTCAGCGAGAAGCACTCCCCACTGTCAAAAAGCGCTGCTGCTGCCATCCTCCAAATGTACTTGCAAATACCACATGCATTAGGATTTCCCACCCCTGCTGTGTTCCCAAAGCTTTAGAGGAGCCCAAACACACTCCCCACTTGCTTTCAAAAAAGGTTTAAGTGTGCCACAGTGCTTGCATGAAGTAACTGGTGTTATGGGGCACACAGAGCTCTCCACCAAGGCAGATGCACCCATGAACTGGATGTCGTGGAGTGCTGGGGTCTGAGCTTGCAGTAGGGCTGTGAGCTGGCAAGGGGCATTTCTAGCTTGCTGGTGTGGAACCAGCCCTCAGATAGCCCTCGGCTGCAGCATTCAAGCACAGTGGGGAGAGCTCAACCTTTTATCAAAGGGGACAGGTGTTGTTTCAAAGATAAATGGCTTCAAGAAGGACTCTTCTTTGCAGTCAGTAGACATTTAGTGCTACACTCTAAGCTGAAACGCTGCTTCCTTTCATGGGGTGAATTTTGAAGAAAAAATGTAAAAACAGTTTCCTCCCGGAAAAAGGTACTTGTTTGGTATTCCTTAAGCGACCGTGAAGTCCCTTTCACAGGAGATATTGCTCAGAAAAGATTTATGAAATGTGGCAGGGAAACATCAAGGCCTTAGAACCATTAATTTAAAATACTTTTCCCCTTCATCCTTCCGTGTAAATTGCTGAGCAATCATGATTTCTTCTTACCTTCTGCTCTCAGTGATACAGCTCGTGTCATGCCAGGATCACAGTTCCATGGCATTAATTATACACAGCCAAGATACACTTTTTATTTTGTGCCCAAAATGGAAAATAGTGCAAAGGAACACAGGAGACACTGGCTGTGTTTAGGGAATTTCATTTCTGTTCTTTTTTTTTTTTTTACAAATCACCTATGGCTGGAGAGATCTTTCATTTTGAAAGCAGTAAAGGGGTCACTGCTATGTTCAGAGATGCTTACAGTGGAATGCCTTAAAATATAGAATTATAATATCAGGAGAAAATTTCTCAGGGCTGCTTACTTTTGTGCAACTGAAGGCAGAGGACATGGCCAAGACAACAACCTGACCATAACCTAACTCCCTAGATGCAATAAAACCAAACCATATAATTTAGAAGTAAGACAGCTAGAGCCTTGGGTCAGCAAGTCTGTCTCTTGTTAAAGCAGGACTGTGGCATCTGGTACATCCCACTGTGTGAACAACTCACATCATTTTAACTAAATTTACATCAATCAGGCTTTGCCTATACTCAACAGCTGCAAAAATTACCATAATACATTACTACAAATTAAATATGTTGTACCGAAAGAAACCCTTCCAGGGCCAAATTCAGATGATCAGCCAGAGCAGGATGGAAGTGGCACATACAGCAGCTGACCAGGCGCTGCAGGCACCTTGTGCTTGCCATCTTCATCAATGCCCTCTCCAGCCTGAGGGCAGCAGTTCCTGAGAATTCTTCACTGGATCAGCAGGGTAAAAGTTTTCAAGTTCTAGTGTGGCCCTTGACACAATTTTGCCTAAGATACAGCTTACAAGGAGGCAAAGGTACTCATCCAAATGCCTTGAGGGTACTAGGTGGGGAAAAGCCCTCAGCAAAGCTGAGAAAAGCAGCTTTAAACATCTGGTGGAGTAAAGCAGCTATAACGCATCTAATGCCCCACCAACTCACAGGAAGACCAGCACCAGCAAGTTCCCACTGCTCCCACAGATGCAACAGGAACTTGCAAAAAGAAAACAGTAACTTGGGATATTCCCACAGGACAGGCTACAGTTCTTACATGTTGGCAGGTCCTCAAGCACATACATGTTTCTGATCATGATTCTCCGTCTCAGTGCTGGAGGGCTATACTGAGCTGGATATAGCTCTGTAGCATCCTTTGCTCTGCAGGCAGTGGGAATGGAGAATGAAATATTTTTACTTGAGCAGCCATGGTAATCTAGGTTCTTTCCACACTTTCTTCTACTGTACTGAACTACTCTTTCAGTCCTGCCAACAAGTAGGCCAGGCTACTCTGGCTCGCTGGCTGAAGAGTGCTGCTTACAAACAGAACTAGTTAGTTTGTCAATGCCATTTAAAAAAAAAAAAAAAGGAAGTTACAGACTTCTTAGTTTTCTACTGTTGGACTGAAGTACTGGTGATTTTGGATTGCCTTTCATACAAATATTTTCCAATTAGCTTTACATTATTTATGGATCTTCAAAGTCTGTTGCCTTCCTTTAACACTGTGAGCTTAGTGAAACTCCTTTGTGACAGATTTATGAATGCAGGTTTAGTGTGGCATTTGATGAATCTGACATTTCCACACACAAGAAATCCCAGACACTGACTACACAGTGATCTATTGGTGATCTATATTGTATGAAAGAATACGAGCCAGGACTTTAATTGCATAAAAAGAAATTACACATAGCCAAGACCTAATCTGTTGAAATATCTATTGAAATGTCTTAAAACCTGAATATAGTCATTGTAAAAAAATAAACCAGTAAAGAATGAGCAGAGACCTTTCCCCATCCTCAGGAGAGGCAGCAGATCCCAGGGTAATTCAGGCCAGGATGCAGCAACTGTCCTAGGGAAGGGCAGTTATTTATGGTAAGGAAAAGATTCAACTGCAGAGCATTCAACCTTAGCTTTTTCACCAGTACCTGTGTACTTTATCTCTCAATGAGACAATATTTAAGAATCCTTCAACTTTTCAAGAGCAATCAGTTTAATTAAATATCTACTGGGAAAAAATGAATGTTATGATAGCATTATGCTAGTTTATCTAGGTTAAGCTATTATTGCATCCTTTATTCCTTGTTTATATTTAGGGGTTATTTATTAGTGACTCAATCTTTCTTATTATAATGCACTTGATAAAATTGTCCATTTCTGGTAGAAAAAAACTATTAAAAGAGCATATATACCATTTATAATCTCACATACTCCATTAGTCACTGAGACGTTTAATGAACTGAAGGATGTCAAACCAGGCATTAAATTTCCCAGTTGCTCAACACTGCACTTGTTTTTTCTGTCATGCATTTATTTTCCAAGCTCAAAGTAGCCACCACCAGCCCTCTTGCCTTGCTGCTCGTGCTTGGGTACCCCGAATGCAACAAGTCAGGGATGTTCAGAGGATCATCAATAAAGGATGGCATTAAACTCCTTTGAAGAAAAACAGACAGTTGTTCTTCAACTTTGAGTAGACCTATGGAACATAAAACAGGAGGATTGAGCAGTAAACCAGAGAGAAGAACCACTGACTACCATAGAACAGCTGCCTTACAATATTCCCCAGGCTGACCATTACTCTGCCAAAGATGCTATATAGTTCGCTGCATCCTGGAAAATTCAAAAGGCTCAAATAACCACTTCAGACAGATCAAACAAATGAAGAATGCAGAACAGACCCAAAGATCACACAGATTTTGTGGTGCTTTGAGTACTCAGAATAAATTAATAGATTTGATTGCAAAAGAAGTAGCCACAGTAATTTGTCACCCGCTCTGTTTGCATAACCTTATGCATTAGGCATAACACTGTAGTAATAGAGAATCTCTCCATTTCCTTCGCAATTCCTACATGAAGTCCAACACTTGTAATTGCATTTCATTGTATTGGGATCATACCTTCAGTGGAAAATCTAGCGATTCTCATAGGAAACTACACCAGTACTTATCTTTGTTTTTTAAAGTGCTAAAAATACTTATTTAAAGTTTGAATTTCACTAGCCACATCTTCCAGGCATTGGCTTATTTTGTGATGTTTGCTAGACTAAAAAGCCTTCAATTATCTATTGAAAAGGTGAATATACCTGTGTGCATATATTTGTGCAGCAGAAAGGAGGGTTTTATCTTCAATCCCAGATAATTGTGTTATTTAAAAAAATATAGGTAGCATAGAAAAGCAGAAAAGCACTATATTTAGAGCATTTCTCCAAGTTTCCCTTCATAAATAATTGGCAACACATCTGTTTTTCATGGACTCACTATGCTATTATTATGATTATTTTTTGTCTATGTGCTTTATAAGAGAGAAAATAAAATGCTGTTTTTCTCATGACAATACACAGCAAAGACAGACACTCCTAACATGGTAGGACTCGCAAAAAACCTCATCATCCTATCATAAAACACCAGTTTATTGTAATTAAAAAGCATATTCTTATAAGTAAGCCTTTTGAAGTACTGTTAACTCACATATTTCTTTCATACAAATACCCGAAACATTTATTAATGCAGAGCACAGACGATTTTTGCTTTGGTGTCAAGGTACAGTATCAAATGCAAACTTCAAGAAAGAAGCATGCAAATCACAGTCATTAGTGTTTTAATCTCATTAATGTGTTGAGGCAGTAAAAAGTGGCAGTATACATGCTGTCTCCAAAACAGATTAGTTACTGAACAGAGTAAGAAAATAGGCACATGTGCAAGATGCCTAGCGCCCATTAGGGATGCTTCACAGAAACTCAACTGTTCATTTTTCGAACACCTGTTACATTATTTGTACACTCGTCTCAAAAAATATAACTTAGTTTACTGGATTTTTAACCTCCTCAGAGATTAAATGCCAAGGGCTGGTTTCTAATTATCTTTGCTATGTCTAAGTAAAGCAAGTGCCCAGATTTGCTGCCTTTTTCATGAAACATGCCGCTGTTTTCAAAACTAGCCCTGGAGCAGTGACAGCAGCTCATTTTGTAGGGGACAATGGATGAAAGCTGTTTATTACCCAACTGCTTCCCAACCCCACATGGCTAGAGAAGCACTGAAGGCAGGTGTCATGGGGTGCTTTGGTGGCTGGGGTCCCCAGGATCCCTGCATTGCTCACGCAGGAGCTGTGGGAGGACAGGGCAGCTTTGCATGCCCCAGCCCCAAGACCACCTGCATGTTTTTAGCAGGTTCAGTCTTCTCAATATTGGGACAGCAGACATCACTCCCCATTTCTAAGACTCCTCACAGGTCTAGGAAGGGAGTAACTTCAGCTGCAAGTGAGGGAAATCTTCAAGGAAAGCATGACTTCAAGGCGATATTTTTGACTTTGATCTTGCACAGCCTCTCCCCAGACTCCAGATAAAACAATTGAATTTACTTTTTATCCCACAGTGAGTGGGTGGGCGTTTGGGAGTTCAGGAGCTTTCCCAAGCACATGCAGGGAGGAGGCTACTCACTGGCACCCACGAGTAGCCCCCAGCTCTGCACCATGCCACCAGAGTCTGCCTGGATGCATGTTAGTGGCAACGCAGCACACACTAGTGACAGACCAAAGCCACGCCTGGAGTCACCTCCCATGAAACAGTTACCAAGCAAGGGAGTAGTACCATCTCTGTCTGCCATCACAGTCTCCCTCTACAATGTCAGGCTGCATTCCCTTCTGTAACGCGCTTAGGTTGTAATCAAAACCAGATCTCTAAACTAGTAAATTCAACTATATGTTCTGATGGTTTTGGAGTTAATAAGCTGAAAACCCTTTCTACAGCATATGCAGTGTGCAGACCTACTTGTCAGGGGTGACAGAAGTCCTCAAAAAAAAAAAAAAAAAAAAAAGAACAAATAAACCCCTCTTTTAGGAATATCTGCTACTTTTCTTTCTTCCAGCTGAAACTTGAGGCTTGGTTTCATGCCACATTTGACAACATGGTTGGAGTGCTGCAGGGCATGCTGCAAAATACTGCCAACTTGTCTGCTCCATCGCGTGCAGTAACTATAAACGAACCATAGCAACTGTCAGCAGTTAACAGAAAAAAGGTTCCTACCTCCTTGCTCTGTCCTATGAGCTCATTAGCTGATGGTTGCACAAGCTGAGTTTGATCTCTTAATTTTAGCAAGTAGATTTTAAATAGACATGATTACAGCAGACATCAGAGATAATCATGACTGATGCTCTGCTTCAGCCTTCAGATTTAGAGAAAGCAAGGTTTTAAGCAGGGGATTTTTCTGAGAAGGATAGTTTCATGCTCAAACATGTAACCACAGGCTAAAAACATGGAAATAAAACTTAGGTACATTGTCATAGCTATATGGGTCAAGCAAATTCTTTTTATTAATTTCAATTATCTGTCTCTCCTCTGTACCTGAGACAAAGGCACATCCCCAAAGCTTCCAGATTACACAGAAAATGTCTTTGACATCACAGAGGCTAGCATTCAGATTTTTAAATTGTTGCTTTCCCAAATTACCTGGTTGACCAAAATGAAAATGCACATTGCAGTGGTGTGGATGCTTCAGAGACAGACTTCTCTTGTCTTGTAAACCCATGCCTTTGGGGGACAGTGATTTGGGGCAACACTTGCCGCCATGACCAGGAAGCATTGAACTGGGGTTGCACTTCTGTTATGCCCAATATGGGTGTTTTTCTGAGGGAGTCTGTGGCAGCCCAAACTCAGATATCCCATATCATTCTTGTGACTGCTGGATATGGTCTCCATAGGGAGAAGCACTGGAGAAGGCTATGAAGGAAATTCATGTAGAGAACCAGAAAGATTATCACCTCCTACCAGAAAGATCAGCTCTGGAGCAGCACATTCATTGACCTCCCAACAACAGCCATTCAAGACCAATCTGGACACATTCCTGTGTGATTTAATCTAGGTGATCCTGCTCAGGCAGGGGGGCTGGACTAGATGATCTTTCAAGGTCCCTTCCAACTCCTGACATTCTGTGATTCTGTGTGATTCTGTGATTTGCAGAACACTTCTCGCTTCCCAGAAGACAGCAAAGAGGGACAATTTGGGAGATATCTGCCAACACCTTTCACCTGTGAGATTTCCACACTTTGCAACTTCTCTCAGTCCTTCACAACCACCTCTAATGTCAATGTAGTTGCAAAAGCCTAAGGAACCATAACACAGAAGACAACAGTCCTGTTGAAGGAGTGCCCCTCTCTGCAACAGATGAACTATAAAAGCCTACTTTAACTTGAAAAGTCGTTTTAATGAAGGTCCATCTGATATTTAATTTTTTTTTACTGTTCAGGCAGGTATTAACAATATAACAAACTGTCCACATTTGCAATAATTGATATTTTTATTATAGTTAAATGCAGATGGCAAGGTCTTGCAGGCTGGTTTCCTTATCTACATTTGCCATTCCACTATAGCTCTGTAAATCATTGCTTTGAAACAGCTGGAGAAACAAAGCATTGAAAAAAGTGTCTTCTGAATACGGAGCAGTTACTTTCCCAAACAAGTACAATCATAGAATCATAGAATGATTAGAGTTGGAAGCGACTCCCAGAGGTCATCTAGTCCAACCCCTCTGGAAGAAGCAGGGACACCCCCAACTAGATCAGGTTGCTCAGGGCCTCGTCAAACCTGGCCTTGAATGTCTCCAGGGATGGGGAGTCCACCACCTCCCTGGGCAACCTGTTTCAGTGCTCCACCACTCTTACAGTAAAGAACTTTTTTCTAATATCCAATCTAAATCTCCCTCCCTCTATTTTGAAACCATTACCCCTTGTCCTGTCACAACAGGCCCTACTGAACAGCCTCTCCCCATCTTTCTTGTAGGCCCCCTTGAGGTACTGGAAGACCGCTACAAGGTCTCCCTGGAGCCTCCTCTTCTCCAGGCTGAACAGCCCCAACTCTCTCACCCTGTCCTTGTAGGAAAGGTGCTCCAGCCCCTTTATCATCTTTGTGGCCCTCCCCTGGACCCTCTCCAACTGGTCCATGTCCTTCTTATGTTGGGGGTTCCAGAATTGGACACAGTACTCCAGGTGAGGTCTCACGAGGGCAGAGTAGAGGGGGGCGAATCCCCTCCCTTGACCTGCTGGCCACGCTTCTTTTGATGTAGCCCAGGATGTGGTTGGCCTTCTGGGCTGCAAGAGCACATTGTTGGCTCATGTTGAGTCTCTCATCCACCAGCACTCCCAAGTCCTTCTCCTCAGGGCTGCTCTGGAGCCACTCTCCACCCAGTCTGTAGTTGTGCCTAGGATTGCCCCGACCCAGATGCAGGACCTTGCACTTGGCCTGGTTGAACCTCAATAGCTATGCATTTTTTAAAATTCTACACTACTTCACTCAAGAGCAGTCAGAGGGATTGCACCATACTCAACAAAAGTAAAGTCTGTAAAATAAATAAGGGGTAGGTACATGGGCAGATTCTGGAGGCAGCTACCCATACAACAGAATCCCCATTACCCCAACTGGCACAAACTGGGAGCAGCAGCATTCTCCAAGCAAGCAATGTAAGGGGAACCAGATAAACCCTGGTAAACCTGAGCAATGCTCCAGCACAGTGGGAGGTTGTGGGCTTGTTGAAAGGACAACACTAACAGTTAAGTTACCTCTGTGATCTTCCCCTTGCTTCCAGCTTCCTCTGAAGCTCAGTTCTGCTGCTGGCTCATCTGAAGGGGAAGTTGGGAAAACAGGCAGGTTTGAGGAGATAGACAGGATACAACACCCATAAAAACATGTCCACACCTCACTGAGGATGTGCAGGACCTTTCTTTTTCCCCACATTTCTGGCTTTCATCACTGTATCTATTACCCTTAAGTCCTCTGTCAGGTTTGGTTCATGGTCCACAGTCCTCCAAAGCTTGTTTTGTAATATATTTAAGGCATTTCTGGAATGGCATAAGTTATACAGCAAAAAGTTGTGTAATTGGCCTTTGTGGGATAGTTTTGTTAGGAAATAACAGAAGTTAAAAGCTTCTTTCAACAAGGCTAAGACAGTATTTTGATTTCCCCTTTTTCATTTCTAAGTTCCAACTCACCTACTATTTTGGAACAGCTGTTGTTAGAAGAGAGCCCAGTACCCCTCACTGAGCTCACAGCCTCATTTATTGCTGTTAGCTCAGCAAAGGTGTATTGAAAAGGGTTGCACCTGTGGTATTCATCAAATGCAATTCACTCATCTTAGAGCTTTGTTCTTTCTCTGCTAATGCTGTAACTGATTTTTCCCACAATTTTCCCTGAATCACTAATTATTACATTCAATTTCCATTAATGTGAGCAGCTAATATTATTTGAAACACTCTGTCAAGAGGGCAGGCCGTCTCTTTTTGTATGGCTCATGTGGATGTAGCTCCCAAATACAGGTGTAATTAATTGTAGTTAATTAGTGTTTAGTGCCAAGTCCAAGCCAGATGAACCTTCTAGCTCTAAATATATGTATCTTAGAAATCCACTTTTAGTTATATAAACTTTTGTGTATATGTATATATATATTTGCCTGTGTGGACTCAATTCTTGCAAAGCATTTCAGGACTTGCCTTGGAGCTTGGTGCTTTCCTAGCTAAAGCCTAATTCTGTTGATTTTTACAGACATGATTTCTGGATGCTAATACAATGTGAATAATGTTAAAATGGGAAGCTGAGAGGTTGGTACCAAAAACACATCTCTCTGACTAAAAATCTAACCTGAGTTCAGAGGAAAATCTCTTGCATGAAGGTTTCTCTTGTTCCCACAGCCTCAAATCTCACATCAACTGCAGCAAAGCTCTTATTTTCCCATCCTGAGAAAACATCCATCAGTAACCTGATTAGTGACCTATCCAACTTTACTATCAAGATAAAACTTGTGTGATATTAAAAATAACAAAATCTCCAACAGTCCTTTTGTTTTTGTGGGCAGTCAGGGAAGCAAAGAGTGAACATGGAAGTGCTACACCAGGCTCACAAGAATGGGTTCAGTAAATCAATGGTGATTTATCATCATCATTCTGCACTGATGGAAAATCAGGGGTGTATTTCAACCAAGCTTATTTTTAATTAGAATTATCAGAATAAAACCTCAAAAGTTCCATGTTAGAAAGGCTGCCTTACTGTAATGACAAGCTGTAGTTTAGGTGCCAGGTGATTCTGGACTGGTTAGTGCAAGGATTCCTATGAGGACCAGCCACAGAAGCTCCCCAAGTGAGAGCCAGTGACACAGGTGTGTGATGGGCTGGCCAAGGGTTCCACCTGCAGAGGAGACTACAGAGGTGGTGCAGCTGAAAAACAGCTTGGTGTTTCTCAGGGCAGTCAATTCTAAACTGAGCACTCTCACATGTAAATTCACACTTTAGGGATGAAAAGGATGTAGGGTTTTTTCCTTTTTTCCATCCAGAAGTCATCATCTCCTGAAGGAAATTAATTCCCGTGATGGAAGGGGACAGGCTCAGAGGTGGTGCTTTCTGCAAGAAATATCTTGATAATCTAAGACTTGTATTTCCTGTCCCTTCTTTAGTATGCCTCTAAAAGCTGTTTGAAAAGGGAAATAAGAATGCCCTCGCATTCTGGACATTCTGTGTTCTCAGCTAATCTTTCCCTCTGGATAAAATGATACTGTTCTAGTGTGGAAGGAGAGGCAGATTTCAGGGCAAAACCATTACTTTTCTTATCAACACTAGGAAGTAAGACATTTCCTGTCATTATATTTCCATCACTAAATAAAGATACAAAATATTTCCTTTGATCTCCTTGGGCAAGCAAGAAATACTATACAGTTTTAGTAAATTAAACTAAGTTCCCCATTATGAACTACACATAGAATGATAGATTAAAAAAAAAACAACCTTTACTAGACATGTAAAGTGTGGTATGAAATTGTGCTATTAAAATATAAAAGAATGAAATATATCTGGAGATCTGTTTCTGAAATGATTTCTTCTTTTCAAGAAACTAACACACCATCAGTGACTAAATTCAGGTTAATAAAAGCATTGCTTATTTATTCTTTGCTGACGAGGTTTGATTGATGCTCTGAGAGATGTAATTCACCATCTGAATTGTCTACCCAGGATTATATTGTCAATAGGTCCCTCTAGTAGGAGACATAGTTTTTGTTTGTTTTCCCCCAAGCTTTTTAAAATTATAAACATATGGTGCAAACATACAACAATATTATGTCAACCCAAACTGGAAAGTGAGTTTGTAACAGAATCATCTCTAAAATAAACTAAAACATCTCTGCGACTTCAGTCTGTCTACCGGCCTGACATTGTTAAGAAGACTTGCGTTTTCCTTCTATAAATGAAATCCAGTGAATAGAAAGGTAATATATGCCAATTTCCCCATGTAGACATTGACACGCTGCCAAACGCGGCCCAATGCAAAGCAAGCTGACATCCATGGAAATTCACCCACACAAAACAGAATTATGTTTGTTCTACTTTTCTTTAAAAGGCCATACAATCCTTCTGCTTTATTTGAGAAGAGAGGAGTAGCTTTGTAGCATAACCCATGCAATAAAGGAAACAGCTTGGGTTGAGAGTTCTTCATATTGTACATGTAGGTTACAGAGTAAAGAGAGCTGACTTAGAGGTAAAAAAAATTAAAAGCAGGTTAAATCTGACTGATGTTGCTCAGCAGACAGGAGCAGGGACTCTATTGAATTATAAATGTCACAATTGACTTCCCAAGCTACTGACCAGATTTGGGAAGCAAAGCAGTGGCTAGCACTGACAAAGCCTCATTACCTATTGATGCATCCCGCCCTACCATAAAAATATCTGTTCATTAACCCACTGCATTCTTCCTTCGGGTACCCCTGTGGTCTGGGAGCTGTGAAAATATGACTGAAGGCAGAATGAAAAGTTCAAAACAAGATATGTTTTAACCTGTAGTAATTACAAAGCATTGATTTGACAAATGTGGTAAATCTGACAGCTGGGATGTTGTGTATCATAACCACTCTGAGCATTAGAGCAGCTGCACAGCCTGCATTTGTCTTTGGAGAATTAAGGCTATGGCATGTAGTGCTGCTGAAGGGATGCTCTTCACCAGAGCCGTGTCCTTCTGCGGGTTCACTTCACTCAGCACCTACATGAGGGACACTTCTGAAACCCCAGCATATTTCTCACCAGCTCCTTAACCCCTTTGGGAGTGAAGCAAATGAGAGAGATTTAGGCATTTACCTGGGAGTCAGCATACATAGAGGGCTGACAGCAGATCTGTTTTACATCTGCTGGTGGCTTCTTGAGTTTTCAGTGAATGACAGAAACAACTGTCTTTCTTCTTCGAAAAATAACCAACAGTGACCTAAAGCAAAATATTGCTGCTTGGAAGTTCATTAGAATTTTTCTAATAATATTGAACAATGCATCTATATTTCTCAGGCTTTTATTAAAATGACTCAAGCTTAAATGAATTATCTTGGGATGAAAATGCATAGCGCATTTCACTCAACCCACAATAATCACAGAATCACAGAATGTGAGTAGTTGGAAGGGACCTCAAAAGATCATCTAATCGAACCCCGCTGCCTGAGCAGTATCAACAATAATGTCTTTCTTCCAAGCAGTTGGGAAAAGTCTGATGAAGGATTGTGCAGATGGTTGTTGTGCTGGGAAGATGTTTCCACAGTAGCATCTGCCATACCCAAGTCTGCCCCATGACACAGCAGATCCAGGGTCTCAGCACCAGTTGCTGCCACCAGTGTGGAGAATGATGACTTGCATATATGCCTGAGCTGTTTTCCCTGGAATGGTAAATATTAGGTTTTTCATTTTAGATTGAAAAGAGGATATCAGGCCCTTAAAAAATTTTTGGAAGAAAAAAAATGCAACTTTTTAATGCAAAAGTGGACTGAGAGGAGACAAATGCCATCATGGCCTGGTTGTCCAGCCCATCTTGCTCATGAGATTGGCCACAGCTGCTGAGCACTGCAGTGCTGTGACTGGGGACAGCTGCAGCCCTGTGACCCTGGTGGGCTTTCTGCCTTTCAGAGAAGCCCACCTCCAAGACTTGCCCTCATGCAGGCTTCTACAGCTGGTATGAAAGCAGAGGTATGTGACTTACGGTAAGGTGACAGCTTTTGAGAAACTGCTGTCATATAACATGAACTTATAAATAAGTTTCTTAAGGGTATCCCCTGACCTCACTTAGTACTCCAGATGGTCCTAAAACACCACTTTGGACCCTGTGACAGGTGCGAGAAGGAGCGTGGAAAGAGTCATCGTGCATGATACATGATGCATATGTACAAAAGGAGCAGAGAAGAACAGGGGTGACCTCTGTTCTTCTTCCTCCAGTTACTCCACAAACAGGGGAGAGAAACGAAGGAATTTTTCTAAGAACTACTTCTGTGGAGGTTTTGCAAGATGAAATGCAGGTTCTTTTCCTATCTTTGCAAGTGAACAGCCTCTTGAGTTTTGCTGGTGGGTTTTTTCTTGTTTTTCTTCAGCTGTACCTGAGCACACAGTAATGTTAAAGGAGATGCTGTTGGTCCAACAGCAGAAATTTTGCTGCTTAACCCCTGGCTGCCCCATCTCCACAGAGGGAGGCATGCTGAAGAGAGTGATAACTAAAACTGCCTGCCTCTTGTCCTCCTCATCCTACAGCACCATGGAGACCAGGTGTATGGAGGTTACCAAACAGTAGGAAAACTATTTTTGTCATCTAACTTGAAGTATTTTGTCACCTTCCTCTTCATACAGAAATAGCAGCAGGTAGGAGCAGCACATTTGTCAAAACAAGAGTAACTTGTTAAGAACTTGAGTGCCTTTTATGCAGAGGGTTCCAAAATTGATACCTTGTGACAGATGTCAAACACTACAGACTACCATTTTGAATCTAGGAATAACTTTCAACACAATTAAAAGAAAAACTTAGCTACACTATACTGCATCTTCTACATGATCAACCTATCATTTTTTATTTCTTTAGGTGTCCAGTAGAAAGAGATATGTTATGAAAGTGGTGTAGAAGGTCCATGTTCTGCAGAAACAATCGGTTGCTACCCTTCGATAACCTGCAAATTAATCTCAATCTCTGGAAGAAAACCTTCTATACACTCTCTATTATTTAAACAAAAAGAAATTCCCTCTTTTCAGCACTACTTTAATGAATTATAGTCTGTCCAGTTTTATTTAATGTGTAGAGTTTAGCATAGAGGCCAAAATTATTTTCCATTATTAGATTACCATAGTTTTCAAAGATTGTCTTCTATGTACCCAATCTGCTACATCTCTGAGATACTGGAAAAAAAGGTTTTTTCCATTTTATTACAGAACCACAGAATCACAAAATGTTAGGAGTTAGAGATGTTAGAGCGTCCAGTGGAGGGCCACAATGATGATGAAAGCCCTGGAGCATCTCTCCTATGAGGAAAGGCTGAGTGAGCTGGGGCTGTTCAGCCTTGAGAAGACTGAGAGGGGATCTCATGAATGTTTATAAATATCTGAAGTGTGGGAGACAAAGG
>VXBZ01006150.1:148917-179660 GCA_013399135.1 Heliornis fulica
TCTTGAATGTCTCCAAAGAAGGAGACTCCACAACCTCTCTGGGCAGCCTGTTCCAGTGCTCTGTCACCCTCACAGTGAAAAAGCCTTTCCTTACATTCACATGGAACTTCCTATGCTCTAGCTTGGACCCATTGCCCCTTGCCCTATCACTAGCCATCACTGAGAAGAGCTTGGCTCCATCCTCATGACACTCATCTTTTACTTCCTTCATCATCTTTATTGTACAGTTCCAAGACAATGTTGTTGCAACTAATTTGCCTAAAATTAGGGTTCTGGATTTATATATCTCTGCTTTCACAATCTCTACAGTGAATAGACACCACAGGCTTCTAATGCCTTGAGAAAGTCAGGCCGGTTCTGGTTAATTTTATAAATAGCTGTATCCAAGTCTAACTGTAGTTGTAAGCCATGAACATGTGTCCCTGAACACATCTGAGATTCTCCAACGTGTTCAGGTTTAACCTAAATCTACATTAAAAAAATTTAAATGTATACGATTTCCATAGTTATGGAGATAGTGACAATGAGCACTTCTGAGAATCCCATCTGCATCAGTTAAAGATTGTATCTTTGACATTACCCTGGATTTGAAAGATTGATGTGGAGAACAAAGCTTCTTCCAGGAATTATAAGACTGGACATGCACAGCTCTGTTTCAAACCAATAGTGACAGACTTAGAAACATACAGTGCAGCACATGTGGCAGAGTGGCCCTCAGACTGCAGAAGACTACCCCTGGGAGTCAGGGTGAGCCATAGATAAGGCAGGGGACTGGGCACCATGAGAGACCATTCAGAGCACAAAGCCACCCATCTACCGCTGCTGCTCCACTGACTGCTGAGCTGCACCCACTTGGGATGATGCTTACAATGTACCTTTTTTCAATAGTCCCCCATCAATCATTATTTCCATGATTCATAAGTGGCTGTCAGTGGCAAAGTAGTATGCTATGAAAAGCTCTGTTGCACGGATGGGACCATGTCAGCAAAAGCAATGTCTTCCTCCTGGCGGTTCTGATTGGAAAAGCTTTCATTTAGCCAGATTTCCACAACCTTCAACATAGAAAATTAGACACTTGCTTCCCAAGACTGTTCACTGCACCACACCACAGCTCCTAGTGGCTGCAACATTTTATTAGTGCAGCTGAAAATAGCCTTCACACATGAAAAATGAAACCTGACCAATTTTATTTTTTCCAGTCATTTGAAGTCCAACTTTCACAGAGTGGAATAAGGCTCAGTATCAACAACAATCCAAAGATCTTCATAAGAGACAAATTAAAACTATACAGATTAGTCTGTATATGTTGCTTTTAATTTATTCTTAGTTTTCCTATCAGACCATAATTATTATAGGAAACTAACACACAGTGTAATAATATTACACCAAATGATTCAATGAAGTGAGGTAAATATTTTCTGGATTTGATATTATTGGATTTGTTTTTATATTTCATCTGTAAGGATAAGAAGTTTTGCTAATGTTTCTGATGTAACCAGTTTAGGCAAATACTTTGTAAAAAAAAATCCTTGATGACATGAATACAATTAGGGATCTCCCATGACAGTCACAAGTCATGTGACACTGAAATTTATCTTAATAGATGCTTTTGTGTGAAAGAGAAAAATAGTTGAATTTTACATTCCCAGTGATGGAAAAAACCAAAAGCTCCTAATCATAGTGAAACTGAGTTAAACTGGAATTAAAATAGCTTTTGAAACACAGAAAGAACCCCATTATTTCATTTTTTTTCTCCCTTGATACTGTTATATTTTCTCTCCTAATTTATCTTATGGTTTTTCTGACTGGAAACATTTGTAAGCCAGTATCTGGCATACCTGTAGGTGGTATGTTTCTCTTTGCTCTAAAAAGAGAAAAAGCCAGCCTTGGCCCAATTGAACCTAGCAGCAAAACCTGATTTACTTGACATTCAAGACAAAAGGATCAGCCCCTATAAAACCCTGGGCTTATAGTGGTCCTTTGGGCTCCACTCCTCACCATTTCCAGCAGCACACACAGGCTGACAGGTCCAGCCTCTCCCAGGGACCAGCACCGACTTCTGCGCACAGCCCGTAACTGCAGAAGTTTTGCTGAGACAAATCTTCTTCCAACCAGTGTCTTGGACAGTGTAACATGTATGAGGTTTTCAAATTACACAAGCTTACATACCATAATTTTATGTGTATTTTTATACACCAAACTACCATTTTTATTTTGACCTTGGTGGCATATAGTAAAAGTAAGTTTTGAACTTTAAGAGACCTTTTACTATTTTTCTTCTCTTTTCTTTCTGTACTCCCCTGTCAGTTTAGCAAAGGCTTCTTGATTTAACTTCTCTTTTTCATTCAATATTTTTTTTTCTACACACTTCACAAGTACCACAGCATCTACGGTTTGTTATATTTGATCAAGTTAGATCACATATATATAGTGAAGTCCCTGAAAAACACAGACACTGCAAGATGAATTAAGGAGGTCATGCAAGCTCTTAAAATCACACTTTATGAAACCAGCAGAAAAGCCAGCAGGTAAAAAAAGGGCAGTCAGGCCACAGATCCTGCAGAAATTGAGTGATATGAGGCAGCAGGTTGACCACCGTTTATTGCCTGCCAGCTAAATAAATGGGATGCAACTTGTTACTTGCTGGGTTTTATGTCACTTTGATAAGATGTAATTCACGTTTTGGGTGCTGAGACTGTCATCTCCTTCGACTGTAATATTCCCTTTGCTCTCACTAAATCTGTTCTCTCAGCCTCACTCAAACACTTGTGTGCTAATGAGAAAATTTTGAGGACCAGTTCCCATACTGGTACAAAAAGCCCTGTTTCTGACGGTGAGAATAACATTGTTTCAGTAAATTACTAACCCCTTTTCCTACCCTAGGCAAAATATGAAGAGGATTATACTATCTCTGACCTGTTGTAGTGAACACCAGAAAGTAAAACTTCTTGTTGTTGTTGTTGTTGTTGTTTTCTGAGTTAGGTGAACAGAGAACCAGCAACTGCCCAAGCTTACAACTGTGTCAAACCCAAGCACATATTTGTAGGCAGAAGGCACTGCTCCTGGGGAACAGGTGACTTCACCTGATGACTACAGCACCTGCAATGTCTGGAGTATGTAAACAGCAAATGTGAACATTTCCTGAGATTTAGTTCAAGCTCCAAATACTGCTAAAGGAATCCAGGTAGCTGCACTTTGGGCAAGAAAGATGGCTAGGTAGATTTCATGCGGAAGTAAAACTGGATTGTTAAAAGGAATTTGTCCCTGGTACAATTATTCCTTATGCAACAGCTGCAGGTTGTTGTGGTGCCTAATTGTTGGTACATGCGTTGGTGCACGTATTTGCAAAGTGGGACAAGTGCAGAAAACTAGACTTGCTTCTCCTCAATTCCAACAGTACAAAGGGTTGGATACCCAAAATCTGAAAGGCCTAGAAGTACCAAGGGACCCCAGAGGACACAGGACCTGGAGAGTCTTGCTGAGCTTCCCTGTCCCTGCAACACCACAGCTCTTCTATGGAAGATGGCTGTCACAAAGCAAGACATAGCACTATCTGATGTATTAGGAGTAAGGCAGGGCCATCACAACCAAAAAATATGGTGTTTTGAGCCCAAAAAGGCCAAAATCTCTGCATACTCAGTGACATCAGATGCTACAATTACACCTTATGGGAAGTTTATAATCATAGAATCATAGAATCCTTTTAGCCAGAAAAAAAAACCAACTTTAAGATCATCAAGTCCAACTATTAAGCTAGAACTGCCAAGTCCACCACTAAATGCTGTCCCTAAAAAACATCTATGAATGTTTTAAATACCTCCAGGGACGGTGACTCAACTACTTCCCTGGACAGCCTGTTCCAGTGCTTGCTAACCCTTTCAGTGAAGAAATTTCCCCTAGTATCCAAGGTTTACCCTACATTCAAAGATCACACTCACTACCAGAAATCCATACACTCAGAAATATTTGACAGAACATAGCTGTTCTCCAAAATCATGAATCAGAGCTCCCAAATGTAACAGAATGAGCTAAGATGGAATTGACAGCTACTCATGGCAAATGCAATATTTTCTTACAAAAATTGACACACAATTTAGCTCCTAGAAATAGATAATATTTACAATTTGTTAGCAGTTCCTCAGCTGATCAGCTCCCAGCTGTACACCAACTAAACATCAGGGGATTAACTCATCTTTGATATGGAGTAATTGGACTATCTGGTCTTTGAGGTCTCTCTCATGTCTTCACATTTCCTTAGAAACACAGGATATTATTTCACTACTGCACCAATGAACTCTGAATGGTAGTTAAGCCAAATATTTGGCTTAACAAATGAACTGCGAAAGAAATCTCTAGAATATCAAACACAAAACCAGCACCTTCTCTACTTCCTAATTAACTGACTAAAAGCCATTTAATAGCATCCTAATAGAGACTACAAGGATCCTTAGCATCATTACTTATATATTTTATGTTAACGTGCTCTTTATAAAACAAAGACATTTTTTGGACTGAAGTGTCACAGGCTGCAATAGTTGACATTACAGGAACTACTTGCAAGATGAGGAAACAGCCTAGCCAACAAGAAGATATCCTACCTGATTATTTAATAGTGTGATTCTCTTTCACTAAAATACACATATATTTGGAGGTTTGACCCTGACTGAAGGTCAGACTCTGACCAAAATCACTCTATCACTCCCCTCTTAGCTGGACAGGGGAGAAAATACATGTTGAGAGGCTTTGGAGTTGAGATAAGGACAGGGAGAGATCATTCTGCAATTAGCATCACAGGCAACAGGCTCAGCACAGAAGAAAGGCAAGAAAAGTCTTTAATTTATTACACTACACTTACACAAAGAGCAACCAGAGTCAGGTACAAACAGCTCTTAAAACAGCACCCCCCCACCCCTCCCTTTCCAGATTTCCCTTTATTCAAGATTTCTCCTCCCCAGGTTGGCACATGAGAGGAAAGGGGTGAGGGAATAAGTAATGGAAGCCCTAGTTCCTCACAAGTTTTTCTCCTTCTTGGGGGGAGCTGGTGGGGTGAGGGGTGCATTTTCTCACACTCTTTCCCTGCATCATTGTGGGGTCCCACACCCAGGAGACAGTCCTCCATGACCTTCTCCACGTGAGTCCTCTCCTACAGAGCCTCGGCTCTTCATTAACTGCCCCAGCATGAGTCATTTCTATAAACTGATAGAATGTCTGTCAGTCTCTCAGTCCCAGACTGCTGGGCCCAGCCTGGTCCCCCACAAAGTCTCAAGTTCCCACCCAGCAAACCTGCTCCGGCGTGGGCCTCTGTCTCTCTGCCTCTTTACCTCTTTCCACCATCTACAGGTTCTGCCAGGGGCTTGCTCCAATGTAGGTCACAGATTCTTCCCTATTCCTCCATCTGCTCCATGGTGAGCTCCTACCTGGCCCAGGTACCTCTCCAAAGGCTGCAAGTGGGGTCTCTTTATCCTCCATGGGCTGCGGGAAAGGCACCCGCCTCACCATGGTATTTTCCGTGGGCCACAGGGAATCTTCTGTTAGTGCCTCTTCCTCCTCCCCTTCACTGGCCTTGGTGTCTGCAAAGTTTCTCACATCTTCTCACTCCCTTCTCTGGTGGAAAAATGTGGCTGTTTGCAGGTTTCTCTCTCTAAAATGTGATTCCCAGAGGTGCTGTGACCAGCGCTGATTGGCCCGGCCAGCCTTGTCGGTAACAGGGTTTTGGAGGTTGGCCTTGGGAGCACAGCTGGGATTTACTGTGTTGGACTCTTAAGAAGCTTCTAGCTGCTTCTTAAAGAAGCCACATTGCAAAACCACCACTGTATTTTGGCTGGTTTTCTAGAAAGTCAAATTATATTGTAAATCAGAGTTGTATTTTATATACATTTCCTAATGTGTCAATATAATGTGAATGTATTCACAGAGATCTAGAGGGACAGCAAACACAGAACTCCGGTTCTCCATTTACAGGTGATACCACCTTGTACAGGTTGGAAATACCAGTTATATTTCAACAGTCAGTGCAGGTTTACAAAACTTTACAGAGCTTCAGTTCTCTTTGCTTATACACACATATATATGCATGCACACACGCGCGCGCGCACACACACACACAGTTCCAGCACCGTATGACTCCATCCTTTGATGCATTACAGATGCTTCAGTGTTGTTCCTGACATCACATTAAACCGATGACCATCTCAGTCACTGTCCACTGGAATGCTAGTGAAAAAGAAAACAGTAACAGAAGGCCACACAAGCAGGAGCCAAAGAAGGTCTTCTTAATTTGGTGGCTTAGGATGGTATCTCCCATTTGAATTTCTTCCATGTGTATGTACCAGCCACTGCAGCAAGGAGGCATTAGGATTCTTCAGCATAAAAATTGCTGCTAAAATGTCTCTTGCTTCCTATTCTGGAACTGTACTTGTAAATACAGGTTGGGGGGGTTGTTTGTTTGCTTTTCTTAGATGTACTGCCACTGTGTCATGCACTGACAGTCTTGCCCCAGAAGTTAATTAAATGTTCATATAAATATATATTACAGTTTCCTTCCATTAGTATTAATTTGCAGAAGCCTGGGAAACCTCACCCATTAAGTTCAGATACATGTAATTTGTTCTTAATGTATGCTCATTATTTGCTATGAAATTGTGAAAGAGATTTCTACACAAGCCTTTTATTCAATATCACTTCACGCATAGCCAAATAGGTAGCAAAAATAGCATCAGCTCTATTTCTGACTTCATGTCATGAAGGTTAGGGTTCCAGGCATTTGCGTTGTTACAATGTGATCTGAATATCCATGCCACCAGCAGATGATTCGAAAGCATACATTTAATGGCAAGCTGTCAAATGCACGCCAAGCATGGCTTTAAAAAGAATTCCTCTAGCAAGATCCAAATCTATTGTACTTTCATCTTTGAACTTCTTTCTGCCAACCCAGGATTTCAGTTATATTTTGTTAAGCAATGATAAATTCTTTATTAAATATGGTAATTAATATTTTACTATAAGATTGCAGTCAGTTATTTAAAAATATAATAATTCAGTAATTATAATAATTTAACGGAAGATATATATAACTCCTGCTCTGAAAATCAAGCAGAATCATTATTCCAGGGAAGAAAAATATTCCTTCTCACCTATCTCTACGTTCCATCTGAATTCAATAATTCCTCACAGTGAACATTGTCTAACAGTCCTTTGCTAGGAATAAATCAATGAATCTCCTTAATTAACCAGTAATGCCCATTGTAAGTTAAGGCCTCTCCATCTGCATATTTTACAGAGCACCAGCCAAAAGAATTAATGTTCTTATCCTTACCAGCCAGCAGCCTCATTCAGAAATAGAGCAAGGGACATGAAAACTGAATTTCTCTGTATCATCATGCAGGTTAGCACCACTAGGTAATCAAGGCAGCCCTGCCATCTCTTCAGAATAGTGTTGCATGGCTCATGATCTTTCTGCTTTTGTAAAATGCACATCAACAACATATGAATGACAGACTTAGAATCAGCATTGTCATATGAATCCAAACCTTCCATCCTTGCCAAGCAAGTTCAGAGAAATCAATGAAAAAACTAAGTCTAATTTTAGTTATTACTTGAGCAGCAGAAGTACAAGAATGAAGAGTACATTAGTTAGCATATGTTTTCCACTTTATAATTTCTTTTTACAAAAGTGAAGGGTTTGTTGATTTTGAAATTATGATAAGAATATTTTTATGATCTGGATGTACCAAGCTTTCCATTTATACCTGTCTGAAGTACTATTTTTCAAAGGAAAATCACTTTGGTGGGTGTGGGGAGAAAAAATGTTTCATACTGTCATTTAAAAGGGTCATAAAAAAAGGCCAGAATTTATGCAGATAGATATAATATACTTCTTGGAACTTTTTCTTACCTGTGAGTTTTCAATGAGTTCAGTGGTCATAGAGCTACTACATTGAGTCTTGACTTTTAGGCTTCTCTGCATCAGAAGAAATGCAATGCACACGACATGCAATGAAGAAATGCAACACAGAAATAGGGGAAATTATCACCATGAGGAGAATATGCCATCCTTAGGATGGAAGGGCAGTCATCTGCCAACAGTTCAGAAATGCTAATTGTTAGGATGGTTTCTAAGACTAGGCAGCTGAAGGGTGTGAAGATACCAATTTATTTCAAAGGAATGATCAGTACTAAGGCTACTCATAAAATGGTACTTAAGAACCTAAGACACTGTGAGAGTGGCAGGTATGAACTACACTGCACTTCTCCAGAAATCCCTTTTCGGAACCTAGAAGTTCTTTCCCACCAACATGACTAAAATAACTCTATAGAATATGGCCAAGTTGAATTTCATGACTTGAAGAGAACCCAACAGTTGTTTCTGAACCTTTGTGAATCCTTTATGTAAAGCTTTTTTCACAGAATCATAAAAGTTTGGGTTTGAAGCGGCCTTAAAGATCATCTAGTTCCAACCCCTTGCCATAGGCAGGGACACTTCTCAGTAGACCAGGTTGCCCAAAGCTTTTATCAAACATTTCCACAGCTTCTCTGAGAAACCTGTTCCAGCACCTCACTACCCTCACAGTGAATAACTTTTTCCTAATACCTAATCTAAATCTCCCTTCCTTATGTTTAAGGCCATTACCCCTTGTCCTGTCAATACCTGCCCTTGTAAACAGTCCCTCTCCAGATTTCTTGCAGGCTCCCTTTGGGAACTGGGAGGCTTCTCTAATATGTCCCCAGAGCCTTCTATTACCCAGGCTGAACCAGCCCAACTCTCTCAGCCTGTTTTCACAGGAGAGATACTTTATCCCTCTAATCATCACGACCCTCCACTGGACTTGTGCCAACAGGTCTATGTCCTTCTTTTTATTCTGGGGACCCCAGAGCTGGACACAGTACTCTAGATCTCATGAGTGCAAAGATGTGGAGTACCACCTCCTTTGACCTGCTGGTCATGCTTCTTTTGATGCAACCTGGGATGTACTTGGTTTTCTGGGCTGCAAGAGCCTACTGTCAAGTCACGTTTAGCTTCTCATCCATTGGTACCAGCAAGTCGTTCTGCTCAAGGCTGCTGTCAATCCATTCTCCTCCCACCCTGTAGTTATGCTTGGGATTGAGCTGACCCATCATGCAGGACCTTGCATTTGATCTTGTTGAACCTCACAAGGTTTGCACGGGCCCATGTCTCCGGTCTATCAGGGTCCCTCTGAATGGCGTCTGTCTATAGCTCGAACCAGGAGCGTTCCTTCCTTCCAATGTGTCAACCACACCATACAGCTTGGCGTCATTGGTAACCTTGCTGAAGGTGCACTATATCTCACAGTTAAGGTCACCAACAAAGATGTTAAACAGTGCTGGTCCCCACACCGACTGCCAAGGAATGCTACTCATCACTGGTCTCCACTCATAACTTGAGGCATTGACCACATCTCTTTGAGTGCAACCGTCAAGGCAATTCCTTTTCCACCAGTGGTCCATCTGTCAAATCCACGTCTTTCCAATTTAGAGCCCAGGCTTTAATTTGAGACAGCGTCAAATGCTTTGCACAAATCCAGGTAGATGATGTCCTTTGATTTATTATACACCACTGCTGTAAACCCATTGTAGAAGGCCACCAAATTTGTTAGGCATGATTTGCGCTTAGTGAAAACATGTTGGTACCTCCTTATTTTCCATGTTCCTTGGTATAGTTTCAGGAGTATCTGCTACTTGATATATGATATTTCTGGGCATGGAACTGAGATGGACTTATCTGTAGTTCCAGGGTCTTCCTTTTCTCACCTTTTAAAATGTTTCCCTTTTCCCAGTCAGTGGGGATTTCACTGTGCTGCCACGACTTCTCAGAAATGATGGATAGTGGCTTAGTAACTTCATTCATTAGGTCCCTCTGAACTCACAGCTTCATCTCATCAGGTCCTGTTGACTTGTGCATCTTCATGTTCCTTAGGTGGTTGTGAGCCTGATCTTCTAAAATGTGAGGTTCCTCATTCTCCCAGAGAAGTCCTTTTCCTTCTGCAACTTGGTTAGTGTGGCTAGAGCACTTGTTAGTGAAGACTGAGGCAAAAGTCATTGAGTACCTCATCCTTCTTCATATCCCAGGTAACCAGGTCTCCCATTTCCTTCCAGAGAGGGACAAATTTTCCCTAGACTTTTTACTCATGACTGTACAAAATTTCACTATGTGGAAAAAAATTAATAAAGAATAATAACATAGCTTTCTATTTTTAGCATTAAGAAGTCACCAGATACACTAATATCTTCTTAAAATTGATGTTCCTGGGTTTTCATCTAGGGTACAGGTGTAGAACAGTAGATACAAAAATGAATAAAAACCCAGCAGCTCTTCCAGGGATACTTCAGTCTAAAATGACTAAACTGGGACATATGCATGTATTGAGCAGGCTACTGGGACATCATGTCCTGTTTCAAGCTACACCTGGCATTCCACGTAGGGTAAGACGTGGAAGTGTATTTGTGAGATAAGCAAGAGTTGACTGGCAAGGAGCAGAATGCTGCACGGTCTCTTCTGGCTGCACTGTAACAATCTCATTTCCTTTAGCAGTAGGTTTTATCCAGCTGTTTTGTTTGCTCTGTGATTACATGTGTGAGCAACCAGAATTTATGAGTTCACACAGGTCAAACAAAAGGCTAAAATTTTTTATACCACAAAAGTAACAGGAGAGAGAGTAAAGTGAAAGGTCAAGTCAAAGGCTGTGAGAAGTTAAATACAGAAGAGTCAACAGCCTGCATGTGGACACATCCCAACAACACAATGCTTCTGCCCTGTAATATCCTCACAAAGTTTTTCAGTTCCCCGACTGAAACATTTTAGGCCCATTAACATGATTCCTCTAACAGTGCAGACACACTTGTTATGCGGGGATGCCTCTGGAGATACAATAACCGGAGGAATATTCCTATCAGGAGAACTGTCAGAGGAAATTACTCTAATATATGTGCACAGAGCTCCTCCAGAAGAGGAAGGCTGCTCCCTTATGGGAAGATGAATGGAAGCTCAAGCATGATGTAGGCTTTGGTTATTCCCTTTTGTTTCTTGCTTGAAGCACTTTAAGATTATGTTAGGAGATCTTAAGCACTAGAAGTAAACGAGAGTTTCCATTTACTTTTCTGGTAATTTAATGTTTGGCAAACTGGAAAATATACAGATTAATAGATCTGCCAGGCTCAGAAACATCTGGTTTAGCAAATTAATGAGTCTGCATGAAAATGAGGGAAAACTGATATGCCGTGACAAGCTTTTCTTCCCTGACAGGCTACATGCACATCAGCTGGGGGTCCAGTCGCTTCTCTCCATTAGGGGTTTAGGGCCTAAGCACTGCAAGTAGGAGGCATTTTACTGTCATCAGTGATTCCTGTGGTCTTTGAACAGATGCTAAGGAATGTGCCTTGCTCTCGTAAACTGCTGGGGGAACTTTTTGCTGATTTTAATGGCAGTTCAGCCAATCCACAGCTAAAAAGATGCTTAAAAGAATATATGGAGAGCAAAAGTTCTCTGAGAGAAGGTGTGATACATAGCTCTGGGTGGGTGTGAAAAGAAGAATAAATCCTCCTGAATTTTCCCAGGGAGATCAAAATAACTTTTAGAAAATTCTGTTTCTTTTTAAGTTGAAAAAGCAACAGTCTACCAATGCCTTTTATACAGTCAATTTGCAACATAAGTCTGTAAAAGTGGGGAGCGAGACACAGAAAGGCTGTAATAAATTGTTTTTCTGCTGAAGATTCACAAGTGGTGTGATAGACAGTGGTGGTACAAAAGAGGCTGGCAGGACCCTGGACAATACTGTCAATGTTGTGAGGAATTGCAGACCTGCAGAAGTACATTTTCCTTGTGTGGATGGGGTGCCTGTTTTCCTCACTAGCTGCTCTGTCTCATACACTTTCAGAGAGTTATCCCTCAGCCTGAGATGCTAGACACAGCAAATCTGCAGCTGGCTCTATCAGGCACACAGGGCAGAAGATGCTCACTGCACTGAAGTAGGAGCCCCAAATAGTGCCCAGCCCAGATGTGTGCTCCCTCCATGGCCCATGGCACAGACCATCTGTAGAGGTGTCTTGTCACTTAATTCCTAGCACACAGTAGTGCACTGAAGAGAACAAGCGTGAAACAGGACAAGGGGCAATGGTTCCAAGCCGGAACATAGAAAGCTCCATCTTTATATAAGGAGGAACTTTTTCACTGTGAGGGTGACAGAGCACTGGAACAGGCTGCCCAGAGAGGTTGTGGAGTCTCCTTATCTGGAGACATTCAAGACCAACCTGGACACATTCCTGTGTGATCTCGGTGATCTTGCTCAGGCATGGGGGTTGGACTAGATGATCTTTCGATTTCCCTTCCAACTCCTCACATTCTGTGATTCTGTGAAATATGTGAGACTGGATCAAAACCAGCACTTCCCTGATCAAAGCCCCACGGGTGACAAAACCCAGCATGCTCAGGCAGTCTTGGTCCATAATTGCAGAGGAGGTGCAGGAGGAGCATTACACACACCTCAGACTGGCAGAGAAGACAATTTTCAACTCATGGTCCTATTCTAAAACACCTAATAAGATGCTTGGAGCTGTTGGCACGTTTAAATATTTATTATAAAATAATATGATGTTACATTGAGATAAACACAGCATTTTTCTCATCTAACAGACAATAATACAGTTACTCAAGCACCTCCTAGAACTATTAATAGTACAAGGTTTGGAGAGGGATCCTTCTTGTCTCCTCCAGCCGTGTAGAGGCGGCGGTTTGCTGCTCAGTGAGCAGGAGCAGGTGTGGCCTACTTGTTTCATCCCACTACCTTCAGGTCCCAAGAAAGCAGAAGTATTGGGAAAGATTACTGTGCTTATCACTGGTGACCAAAAATTACTTTTAGAAACAGAGAATGTCTTTAGTGACCTCATAGANNNNAGATAAAGCTGATGTGTAGGTTAAGTCTGCACTGAGCAGAGATAGCCTAAGGCAATGTCTGCACTTTATCTGCTTCCACTGACTCAGTATGTTTATTCTTTTTATCTGTTTGTTTTATAGTAGCTGAGGTATTTGTTTATAACAACAGCATTTTATATCAAATGTTAATTTCTGTATAGAGGAACAGAGCTTTAAATTATATAAATACAAAGAAGGGGAAAATATCTCAAGAAAGACAAACCCAAGGGATACATGGAGGGCAAGAGATTGCATTTATATAATGATTAACCAGCTCTGCAATGCCCAGAAAAGCAAAGCAAGATCTCCATGCCTGCAAAGCCCAATGAGTACAGGGCTGAGGAGAAGCCATGCCCTCACATCTTATCATCCACCTGGCAATCAATCTAGACTGAATTTTAGAAATATAAAGGGAGATGAAATAACGTAATTTAAAACCCAAGAAAAACATACTTTACCGAGGCATATAAATATCAAAGCAGATTGATTGCTAGGGAACTAGAATATTAACAAGCCAAGAAAGCAGGTTCACTGTGTGCTCTAAACAGACATAACTGCAGGTCAGCATGCAAATGCCTTCCGTTATTTATACAGTCCAAGACAGTTATAGGATATTGCATACTGCATAGAATATTACAGAGTCATGGTCATGCAGAAGAAATGAACAAAAAAATACACTCTAGATTTTAAGTCTAGTTGAAACCTTCAGAATATGCCTGAGAAATGACAACAGACCATTATTAATTCGTCACAATGAGACCATACGTGCTCCAGATCACCACTCAAGTTAGTTTGTGTCCAAAGTCTTTATTATCCCATTAGGAGTCAATGGAGGAGTGAATGACTGAGTAATGACTCCAAGATTTGGGCATGCAGAGGGAGAATGTGTAAATGAAAAACAGCAATCAAACTCGCCAACAAATGAACAGAAACATAACAGAGTTGGGGCTTTTTTTTTCCCCCTTGTTATTGGTTATTTCTGGTACCTTGCAATTTTCCCAAAATAGTGGGAGGGAGAAAATTGTAGCAACATTCCTAGAAAGCTCAAAGAGAATTCAGTGCTAGCAGTAATTTCATGTGAGACCCTGCATCAGCCTCTGTCTGGATCAATGAACGGATAGCAATCCCATGTGTTTTTTTCTTGTCCCTTATTGAGAGAACTCTGTATATCCTAATAAACCAAGACTTTCCAGTGACTAAAAATCATTAATAAAGGAAGAGTAGCATAGATTTTTTTTGTGTGTGATTATCAAAGCTTCTATCAGCATTTTCATTCTGCCAGGTGAGAAAATGTTGAAAGATAAAAAATTAAATTAAATCAAATCATTAATTTATGTATTATGTACTGAAGGTAGCATTGTAATGGTATTCACATTTCCCAGTGGGACATCAGCTTTGCAATTTACATAGCAGGTACACACCTTTTCCTTGCAGTCATAATTCATCTCCAGATTTCCACCTCCTGATTAATGGGTACAGGATCCCTATTCACTTTCCTGCTCTCAACACTCAGCCTTGGAAGGATTGGGAGTTTTCTGCAACCCTCATTGCCCAATGAATCCATCTGTTACCCACACCTCATGTCCTTAGGGTTCACATGGGGAAACCCCTTACATGAGACTCAAAGTGCTTTGACCCTCCTCTGCTTCCACAGCACTGATGAAGCTCAAACCAGACCATGGCAATTTTGAAGCAAAACCAAAAGCAAATTCAACAGAAACCTGAAAATGAGGAAACAAGAGAATTCAAACCCTATGCTTTTAAAATTACTCAGAAATAAATCTCAAATTGTTTGTTTCCTTTCATTGATGGAAACCCTGATCCTTTTTCATATCTTTCTTAATCAGTGACCTAAAATGTTGGAAAATGTTCTTATAGGGTGATTTTACCACAATTCCTTCATTTTTCTTTCACTATGGGACAGCTGGTGTGACATGATGCCCTGTAGCCTCTACTGAGCTAGACCCTTCTTACATTGTTACCTGTTTAGAATAGACTCACTGGCCCAGCTAATTCCCTTCTTTGCTGTATTACCAAGTTTTAAGAATTCCTTAACTACAGGACTTGAGGAATAATAATAAGCAAACTAAACTATATGGAAAGTCTTGTGTTCTTTCAATAGCAAAGAAAATCTGACCATGACAAAGTTAAAAAGGGGGTAATTATGAAAATGAGACCTCTACTTCAGAGATAATTCTGCCTTATTTAATGAAAGTGGGGAAAAAAAAGAGCAGTGGGGAGCAAGAAAACTTTAAAGCTAAGAATATTACTGAAACATTTTGACAAAGTTTTCATAAAAATAATTTTTTAAAAAGTATATTTTACATCAACAGAAGTTTTTTTATGATAAGCTTCCAGGTCTAATCAGGAAGGCTCTCCTTCCCTTTACACTGGGAATAGCAGTAATATGCTGTTGCTAGAGAAATCCTGAAGCCACAAGGGTAGTGATAACACACCAGCATTAGGGTCCCACAAAGCATTCATTGATTTTGAGAGCAGTAATAGTTATTAATTATACTGTTTGACGCAACTAAAAGCAAAAGAAAAACTTTCTCTTCGAGGAGGTTCTGCCATGTGTATTCCCTGGATATATAAATAAAAGAGTCCCTTTGGAAGTATATAAATATCCTACAATAGATGAAGAAAATCTGACATGCTTTGAGCATGGTAATGAAGTATCTTCAAGCATAATCAAGGATGAGTGGCAGCCTCCCAGGACACTTCACTGTGATCACAACTTCCATTTACTTTCTTTCTCAGGTGTCCTGGCAATCAAAAAGGAGGGTAGAAGAGATGGCAGTCTAGCTATGCAAAAGCAGGCATCATCCCGTGGTCCTCTGGATTATCTGTATCTCATCAGACTTCTCTAATGAAAGTAGTTCAGATAAGAACAGTTATCAGGTCCAGTAGTGACTAGGAAAGAAAGCACTTAAATCTATTCTGGCAGGAAAACCCAAACATTTTCACTGCTATTAGAAGAATGTCCCAGTGAACTACTGCCATCTCTCTCCTCTGCATGTCAGTTTGTGAAGTCCTTTTCTCCTGAAGGTAATATAATCCTACTGAAAACCAAAGGAAAATCATTTTCATTGTTTTCTTTACCCCACTCAAATAGCACACACTGCAGAAGAGTAAAGCATTTCTTTGGGCATTATATACTACTGCTTGATTCAATAGGTAAGAATCTCAAAATATTAACTGAATTAACAAAGTACTGTGTTTAGTATTCTTGACAGTTAGGGAGTCTTAACATTTTCTCTCTTCAAAAATGGAAGAAAAATGATGAAAATAAATTATATGTCTTGTTCAACAGCATTCAGGTCTCTTCTTTAACGAGGAATTGAACAGCATTTTGAACAAGGAGAGCAAATAACAAAACCAAATGGTTTCTGGTTGACCAATGAATATTATTTTTATTTTGATTAGATGACAATTTTAAAGCATAATCAAGTCAAGGGAAATATTTTGCTTTACCCAAAACTGCATTTTCAATGTTTCCATTTTCTAGTGCCTGCCAACATTATTCAGCAGTTACTTTTAAACTATAAACTATTTCTTAACAGTAAAAATCAGGCATTTAATTTAGAAAATACTTTAACAAAATATTTGATCTGTTTATATCAAAACAATTTGCCAAAGCATACATTTCCAAAGCATTTAACCTGACCTAAATCTGAAAGATAAAAAATGCCTAGCTGTTTTCTTTCTACACAGTCCAGTTCACTACATTGTCTTTTTCATTTTATTCAAGACTGTATCTTAAAATACTTCAAATCAAATGAAGCAGAATTGAGTATTTTTCACTTTTTAGCTTCACTGAAGAATAAGGGGATCACAATTAGAAGCCATCAATTATCATTACTATTTCTCCAAAATAGATTGCTAAGAGCATTGCCTTCTAATTGGATAAAGTGACCATGAAATAACAAATTCTGAGATTTTCTCTTAATTTTCTTAAGAGATTTTCAACACTTTTTGTTACCTTAAATGCTGAAAAATCATCCCTTACAATAACACACTGCAAAAGAACCTGACACAATATCAGCAGTAACTTTTATAACTAGCCAGTTACTCTGTCTTACAGGCAAAAGGCTTTACCTTAACAATTTAGAAGCTTATCTTTAAATACATCTTACAAAGCCTAAATTTTCTTGACATAGCGAAACAATGTCAAAATTAGTAAACACTGTCCATGAAGTAGCATGATACTTTTTTTTTTTAGTGAAGTCACGTATGAAATCAGAATTATTGATTCTTGTTTCAATTGTTATCTTTCTGAAGGTGTTGCAAAAGTTTAATACTGGTCAAGATATTTGAACTCAGCCAGCTGAATATAGAAGACACAACCTAGAAAATAAGATGTTAAAGCTGCAGATGACATTATGATAGTTCATATAGAAAGCTGGAAAAACCCAGCTGTGTGTTCCACTGTAACACAGCTGCACTGGAAATAAACAGTCACACTGGTCAATGTACATAAAAGCTTAAAAATGGTACAAAAAACTTGCACATTAACCCTCTCCAGAAAGCCTCCTAACAGGAAGAGAAATATCAACATTCTTTAAAACCTGAAGGTCATGGTTGGAAAGAAAAACACAATTTTGGAGGTTCAAGGACATAGATATATAAAACAAGTTATAACTGAAGTACTCAAATACCATTATGTCTATGTTTGAGGTTACTGAGTGGAATTATGTTTGACAGACTCACATTATTTTTAGCTATAAATGAAAAAAACCCCAAACAAACAACAATCTATACAGTACTGGGCAGCATTATGAGGAAACACAGGGATCCAAAGTGTAAGGCAGAATACATTTTCATCAGACAGTACAGTTAAAACATCAGGGACCACAGCTCACTGTTCCCCAAGTGCAAATACCCATAATTGAATATGGAACATGGAATAGGGTACAAAACCCCCTCCCCACTCACTCTTCTCATACCAGAGGTTAAAGTCTTCTAGACTGAAAGAAGATATGTGACCGTGCTACTGACTCACTGAAGAATCGAAACATCTAAATAGATCTAAAATTGGAATAAACCAGAAAAGAACTTTTAAAAATTACATGGGCTGAAAAACTTTGCATTAGTAGACAAGTCTCATACATCTACCATGAAACTAATATGTTCCCTAAAAGGATGCTTCATGTTCCATGCTTCCCTCTTCACCATCAACACATGCAGTGGAGAACCAAAACTGCACCCACCGAGACTTGGGCTCACCAACTTCCCAGAAGAAAAAACACTACAGGATTAATCACAAACATTTAAGGTGAAGTAGTCCCAGGTGAAAATTGTTCTCAGTATCCAACAGACATGCCTTTGAGCATTCTACCTCTCATGAGACCCCACCTAGAGTGTTCAGCTCAGGGGTTCCCCATTATAAAAAAGACAAGGACCTCTTGTAGCAAGTCGAGAGAACAGACATGAAGATGATCAGAGGGCTGAAGCACCTCTCCATGGAGCAGCCTTCCACTACTATAGGGACCTACAGAAAAGATAGAGAGGGACTGTTTACAAGGGCATGGAGTGACAAAATGATGGGTACTGAAGGAGGGCAGATTTAGGTTAAATAATAGGAAGAAGTTTTCCTTGTGAGGCCCTGGCACAGGCTGCCCAGAGAAACTGTGGCTGCCCCCGCCCTGGCAGTGTTCAAGGTCAGGTTGGGCTTTGGACAACCTGGTCTAGTGGAGGGTGTCCCTGCCCATGGTAGGGGCTTGGAAATAGATGAGCTTTAAGGTCTTTTCAAAACCAAACTGTTTTATGATTCCATTATTTCTTCCAAGACCCAATATACCTTATCTTTGGCACTGAGATTCAAGCTGATATATGTATCTGCTAGCCCTGAGCCATGACAGGAAGCAATCGCTGTGACTTCTAAGTGTGTGAACCCACACATCCCTTCCATGTGCCTTACAGCTCTGAAAAGCCCTGTGATCTCCATGTCTTGCTTCTTAGTTTAAATTATGCAGCTGACAGAACCTCGTGTGACTGAGCTCGATCTCTGATCTCCCACAGTCCCCACCACATGAACAAGAATAAAAGAGAATCCAGATACCGGCTGTGACAGTGGTTGAGGGGCAAGGGCAGAGAAATAGTTACCTGGCAGCTGGCATGCAGAGGGCTTTGGAAATGAAAGCTCCTTGGTAAAACTGCGGGTGAGAGATCACCTGTAAATATGACACATTTGCACTCTAAACAAGAAAATACTACAGCAGGAACAGTGGTAGTTCCTGCGTTAGAGGAGGCTGTTCGCCTTCACCTGCCAGGGAAGAGGGTCTGGGCACACTTCTTATGTGAATATACACAAAAATGAGAAAGTTTTATGACAGCCATCAGCACTGTGCTTCTTTCTTTCTTCAGCTTGAAAACGCAATATACACACCCAGTGCAAATTACAAACAAAATGTGCCGTTAGGAGTCACAGATTTCCAATCCACTTTGGCAAAGAAAGGAGTTTTCTAAATTATAGAGATAAGCGGTGATCGTTATTTGCATAAAAACATGAAAATGTCTACTGTGTGATTCAAATACTACTAGCACTTTAGCATAATTACCCTGCCTGCTTAAAAATCGCCCATGGAGAAATGGATGAGGCCTTAAAATATAGCATAGTACAAAATATATCTTGTGAACTGTACAGATTTTAAAGTGCTCTTGAAACCCCAGAGGTGGTATGATTTAAGGTATAGTCTCAATTTCTTCTGTATTATAGACTGCACCTTCAACCCCAAATACAGGGATGTCATTAGCCCTCAAACTTTATGAGGCTCACGACCTGGAAGAAGATTTCATACTGTGCATCTGCATTAGTGTTTTCATTCAGATAAAAAGTGCACTTTTGGAACAAATCTCCTGGTGACTTAATGAGCTTTGTTTCATGTTATAGTCTTAAAGCGCAGGGTCCTGAAGACACTCTCTAGGAATGGCTGCATTGTTCTCCAACCCATGGTGGGGGAACACCAATCTACTCAGCCAGACTATGGGGTTTTTTGCCATGAAATTGCTGAAATATGTGTAGTGTGGACATTGTGTCCTTAGTAACAATGGTTTTACTCTACTAATCCACTCCTGGCAGTTTCTCTACTTGCTAACATAGACACAGTGTATAGATGTGCAAAGGTTAGATTAGACTCTTAAATCCCAAAGGAAACGGATGATGTTTGCAAACAGGATTCAGCTTCACAAACAGAGTTGAGGGTAGCCTTAAGCAAGGTCTGCCCTGTCTTACTTGGCTCTCAAATCTCACAAGCTTCCATGATGCAATGTTCCCGTTTGCTGTGCTTTTTCTCCACCAGTCTTTTCTGGTCGGGTAGAAAGCAAAAGAAAGACAAGAAAATAAATGGTCAGAAGAAGAGGTGGTTTTTGGAAACCAGGACTGGGTGCACTTGTGGAATTAGAGACTCAGAGTAGGATGTAAGATGTAATATTATGTTTCCAGCTTCTTTCCCAATATACAGATTAAAAATTAAAAAAATAGCTTATACCTCTCATTCATCATTTTCATAGATTTCACTATAATCACAATTTCATCATTCTTCTCTGTGCTAGAAGGTGTATTGCAGAACCAAAAAGCAGGTAGCAAGAGTCTTATTTCTGCATGGCTTTAGGCAAAACTGTATGAAATTTATTTATTCAGGGTTAAGATAGTGTACAATTGCAAAGGCACCATATTTTTAATTGTATGTACAGACAGCAAATATGTTGTCAGACAAATATGTCTGCATTCAGCATTTTCCAGTTCTTCAAATAAAGGGCAGCAAGCTACATGTTGATTGAACAGAGACTGCAGTGGTCTGTCTTTATATCATAATAACATAATCCACAGACATCATTCTATGTAAAAAAAAACCTCCAAACCCACACTATAAGTGGTAAAAATAAGTGACAGTACAGGTACTGGGACCAAGATGGAAAAGCATGGTTGCAAAAAGGATACTACAGTGTGTTGTTTATAATCAAAGAAAGAGATCAGTTTCTCTCCTTAGCACTGGTGAAGCAGTTTAGTTAGGCAATAAGAAACACTGAACCAAATCAAACCAAAATATAAAATTAATATATTCATTTTTGAAAAAGAAATATATCTAAATTATCCCGGAACATTACCCCATTGATCTAAGACTGAGACAGAACAGGCTAGAACCATAGCTACTGATGGCTACAAGGAGTAAATTAAAAATCTTTGGATATCAGGATCCAATTCCATCTTGTCTTTTTCACCTTATAATCCCAGACACTCTATTTTTATACACCTCCTTAGTCTTATTTGCCAAGCACTCATAGTTCCTGAAACCTCACTGTACTTTTTAGGCCGGAGTAGGGAAATGTACTAGAAATAAAATAATTCTTCCTAAGTCCCACGTTCCTTACCCTGCCCTGCCTACTACAGCAGAGGGAGGAAGGAAGAGAACTTGACAGTCAGGACTGGAGGCTGACAAGTATTAAGTAGAGGAGATACTGGGGTAGGGAGAAGGCACAGCAAGAAGGTGTTAAAACTGCTGGTTCTCGTCCCACAAGCTGAGATCTGTGGGCAACAAACCCAGCTCTCTCTTGAATGAGTCCTGCTCCCTGTCCACCCACCTCAAACTTCTCTCTGGCCAGGACCTGGAATGGCACAGTGAGGGACACTTAACCAACTCCCTGGCCAGGTTTCCTCTTCAGCATCCTCAAATTTCCCTCTCCCTGTCGCCAGTTTTGTGTGTGGTCTGAGATGCTGAAGCTGCACTCCATTTTTGAAGTTGCAGGTGGGTGACCTGCTCCTGATTCTGTCTGTGCTGCTTTCAGCAGGGCAAAATGACTCAGAGGGAACTTCAGTAGCATCTAACTTGCTTTTTCCTAAGGTCCCCTGGATATGGTACCTAGAAATTCTGCTTCTCATATGCTTCTAATTTTGATTAATGAAACAGAGCTAGCTCACAGGGATGTGGGTTGACCGTAATGTAATGGAGACAAATGGGTTTCTTAAAAAGATCAGATATCTGACCATCTTTTTTTCTCAAAGATCAAGCACATGTTACTGTCTTGCTGTATTAGGATGTTTTACTTAGTTGGTGCATGCAAAAGCAGCATATAAGACTGTTTAAAATCAATTATAACAACTAACATTTTCTAAACTTTTCTGATTAAAATTGTCATCTATGGCCTATTTTGCAAAGAACCTTCACTGCAAAGCCTTTCTCACCAGAGTTCATCAGGCAGATGTTATGAAACTGATTATATTAATCTAAGTAATAACCTCATTTACCTAAGATATCATGCCCTTATTTATTCTGTTACAATAGATTTTGTTATTTTAATCTTGCATATTTTGTAAAATACATATTATTAAATATTTAATATAATTAATAATAATTTTATTTGACCTGATAATAATGAAATGATTATTTTCTCACAAATAATGTCATAGCAGTGGCTATTATCTCGTGGGTAGAAAATGTGAAGCTCAACTTCAACCACCACATGAATGACAGTTCAATCTATTTACAAGGTCTGAGCATTCCCAGACTTTCTGATAAATGCATTTGAGTTCAGGTGAATTAAACTTTCGAGAAATGTTTAAAATTCAGGTTTTACTGCATTAAAATTCCTGTATGTTATTTGCTTCTAGACAGCCAGTGAGAAATTGAACATAAATCAATAGTATGATCCTAAACACAAAGTGAAAACATAAATTGCTACTTTGGTATATGACAGCTGGAGACGCGAGCATTATGCAACTTGGACATAGGGTGTTTAAATGCTGTTCAAATGTTTGGTCTGTCAATCAAACTACTTTGACAAGTGACAAATTCCCAAAATGGCAATCATACAATATCCTAGGAAGCAATTGTTTACTTCAGCACTTCATCTAGAGAGCTGAATTTAGTTCAGGCAACAAAAGCCTTTCTTGAATGATGCTAGCACAGTTGGTGGAATATAAAGCACTTACACTTAAAAAGGTTTCCTTATTTGGGGAACTTCATCAACAAAGGACAAAAAATTATCAGAGCTATATTATGAACTGCTATATCAAATGCTTGTTTAAAGATACTACTATACAGAATGATACAGTAGATGTTTCTTATTTAACATAGACCAGAAAGACACATGCTTCAGGCAAGACAGTACAAGCCTGTAAGTTCTGGATGAATGTGTAAAAATATACTCAAGATAATACTGGCTGAAATTTTAGCTCCTCTACAATCCTGAAATTCAGCTTAAACTAGTTTAAACCAGTTAGTTCACAGAATGTGTTCTATATTTTAATGTAATTTCATAAATCCTTTTCAGAGAGCTAAATCTCAAGGTTATTTCAGACAGAAGGATCAAAATTCAACAATGAGCAGTTTCTTGATAAAACACAAAGTGTTAACCAATGAAAATACATTGAAAACTTGTACAGAGTAGTGGAAATACTTACAAATTATCTTTAAATAAAATCAATAAAATAATTCTTAATATAAATTTCTTCATGCTGTTGATGGTAGGACAATATTATAACAGAATATGGGCAGTCTTTTGTTTCTTAATATATTTAAAAAACAATTCTTCTCAAATCTGATCCAAGAGACAAATGCCTCTTCAACTTGCAGAGATACCAGGAATAGTTACCAGAATACAAGAAACTTTTGCACCTGTATCAGAGAGCTATCATGATACCCTATAGGATGGTCTTAAATGCATAGATTATATTTTTCTCTTAATCTCTGATGGGTTTAGTTCACAGACTCACAGAAACTATTTTTCTCCTTCATGTCTGGAGAACAGCTATTTGGTGTATCTGCTGAGCACCCCATTGTCCTTGCACAAACCTCTGATATTCCTATGTGTAAATATACAGAGAGTTTAATTAAAGCCAACTTCTTCAATGCCACTCTACTACTCGTGCTTTTAGCTATCTATTTTGGAGTACACATGAATCAATCATTTAAATCAAAATCAAACACTGGAGCATAAACATGTAAATTGGATCTTCAGAACGGCAATGGTATGAAAGAGGTTCTCTAGGGACAATAAGTACAAAATTTTATCATTGTAATATTGAGGCATTTTCATGAATTCTCAGCTAAGATTCAGGCAAAAACAAGAGGTGAAGGAGAATATGAGAAGTAAAACAATATTGCCATGCTGTATTATTGAGGAAAAATATTTAACTATGTAACACATTGCGTAAAAATGAGCAATGAAGAAAGGCTTATGCCAAGAACCTTTGATGTTCCACCTTGTGTGCTTGTCTGGGGAAAAGCATCTGTTGATGAGGATCAAGAGTTGAGCTTGATGATCCTTATGGGTCCCTTACAAGTCAGGATATTCTATGATTCAATGATTCAATGATCCAATGATCAAAACTTCCTAGCATTTAATTGACTGAGATGTTTTATTACAGATGGTGGAGAAGTTGTAACTATGAGGGAAAAAAAAAAAAGGGCAGATTGACTAAAGGTAAAAAATAGATGAGCTACCAGAGGAAGAGTTGTCCTGTTCCTAAAGCTTTCCAAGGAGTAAGGATCACAACCATAAGTGATCAAATGGACAGATGGAAGAAACATTATTGGAAGGTGTGAGGTACTGACCCACACCTCAGTCATGCAAAGAGCAGGTCTGTATTCCTTGACATCCTCAGAGATATAACATAATGAGCTAAAAAATTGCATCTTTCTTGATATTATGGAGTTTTTTCCTCCTGTTTGCCTTAGTTGGCCAGAGACATGGACCAGCCTCAGATGAGAGATACGGCATAAGGAAAAGGAGTGTCTGCCCTTCTAACCTGAGGCATGATGGAGATAATTTCCAAAGTTTTGGAAATTGGGGGACTTGACCTCCTGAAGGAGACTCAGGAGTCCCAGAGACAATGATGTGAAAGGCAGCTGGAAAGGCACAAGCATAAGAGCACACTGGAGTAGCAGGGAGGCTAACATACCACTCGTGGCATGAATTCACGGGGCAGAAAAAATCTGAGGGGACTAATTGCAAAAAAGTTAGGAGAGAAGAGGGATAGTGATGGATTAGGGAGGAATGTGCATTATATGGTGACACAGCAAGGAATGGAGAGGAACCCATGGGAGCTCATGGTGGGTCTGAGATAATGGGTAAGGCGGAAGAGCAGACTAAAGCAAGCTGGTAGGCAAACCAGAAGACTGATTTAGGACTTGCTGCCAAGGGAACCTGTAGTAATTTGTATTGTAGTCTCCTGCAACTTAGGAAGATTAGTTAATAATTATGCTAGTAATTAATTAGTTCTTTCTCACTAATCTGCCCTCCACTGCCTCTCCTATGTTCAGCTGTTCTGAGAAACATGCTGCTGTACAAACTAGCCTGGACATACAGTACGACATAAAATCTCTGGCCAGTACTAGCTCATTCTAAAGCCATTTTTGTGGCGATATGGTGAATATCTGTATCTGTTTAATGTTAGATAAAGCACCAATCCTTCTATGATGTGAGCACACTTTGCAGTTTGCCTGAGCTGCATTAATAATTACTCTTCAATTGTGGTTAGTCAGCCATCTGTCTAACAATTTCAAAAGCATTAACCACACTGATTTTTTTCTGATGTGGAGTAATGTCAAATGCTTTGCTGAAGTCAAGAGATATGTCCCCTTTATTCCTCTTTTCTATGAAGCTTATTATCTCATCAAAGGCAGAAACCAAGTTAGTTTGGCATGACTTATTTTTTTTCCACATTAATCTCTTCTAAAAACTTCCAGACTGTCCACCTCATTGTTTGTCCTACTATTTGAACTATTTCTTTTATCTTGTGCCTTACAAAATTTAATTTTCTATTCCTCTTTACTGAACATAAATAATTTTAACTGATGTTCTGTTCCACTTTATCTCTAGATAACTAGTTAAACTTCACATAAAATGCTGGCCATTTCTCCTCGTACCCAGTTAAAAAAGATGGTTTGAGGCCAAGCAGGCTTGGATCCCTGCCCATGCCTCAACTATATCATCGTAGCAGAAACCTCTGACATCAGGTTGCCCACCACTGCTATAGATAGATCTGTTCTCTGCTGATTCCTTTACAAAGGTGGCAGAGAGGGTATATCGCCATCTGACCAATGATTTTGGACTGTTAAAGAACATATTTTTCTAAGTGCTCACATCCTGACACTGTTTAAAATCATTGGGTGAAATTCACTATAAAAAAAAGAGAACTATAATATGTACTAGGATGGCCAGCAAAGCTCTGTTCATCCCAGGAAACAGCCTGGAAGCTGGGAGGCAGCTGTAGCCACACCACAGCATTTCTTTACCTGAGAGCACTACTGCCCTACTCTAAATCTGGTGCACTAAATGTCTATTCCACTCTCAGGAGCTCAGGTCTTCTCTTATGAGTCTTGGGTAAAGCCAGGTACAATTTTACACAAAGTTTAGGGTTTAGCTTAAATTGCTAGCAATTCTTGACTTTCTTCTTGGACTTCCGAGACTGAAACCAAGCATCTATAGATACTGAGGAGACAGTAAAACCTGATTTGAATGTAGGATAAAATTACCAAACAAAGCCCAAAGACACAACTACTTCATCAAAACGTAATGCGAACCCATATTATCCATCATCTCTGTCATATTATTTGACAACATGGACAAGAGCATGGAAGGTATTTCTGACAAGATTTACATTTCCTTGAATGACAGTTAATTTGTCATATAAAGTGATCTCTAGAGCTATACAATGTCCAGTATATAAAAGAAAAGTCAGTGACTCAGTTGTCTGAAAAGGATGGCACTTATAGTGAGGTCAGTATATTAATAGCAATATTTTTATAATTCAAGGGACATAAGGCAGAAAAAAAAATGCATCTAAGCTGACATTTCAACATTACAGACACACAAATCCAGAATTTTGGCTATCTGAGAAACAGGCCATAGTAAATAATGACAGGATTCTACATACTCATATTCTGTTCTAAAGGCTTCAAAACTGAAATAATCTAAGGTAAAGTAAAATAAAATTCTGGTGTCATTTTTTGACTGGTTTAATTGTGAGACTCACTATATTATTCTCTAGTCCCCATTGTTGCATAAAGCAAATGAGATCACATGAATAGTAACAATCATATGTAATTTTCTTCATCATTATTTTATAATTATGATACTGTATTTATTTAAAAAATAACAGCACTAATTACTGGTATGATTAGAGTAATATCTTTATAATATTTATTACCTAAAGCCATTCATTCTATCAGTCTCATACAACAATGTTGGACATGACAAATTTTGGTGAGAGAGAATTATCTGTCATTTGGTTAATGGTGATGCTTTTCCTTATGGCCTGGTCAAAACTTTGACCCAAACAACATCTGACCCTGGTTTCCTAAAAGCTGCATTTACAATATGTCAAAGTATACATACAATAAGTTATATTTGTAAGTGAGAGACATAATAATCATGTATATATTGTGACCAATGCAGTAAGTTTTTAAGTAGCAAGGATTTTCAAAGAGCCTGTGAGGGATATTTGTGTCACATCCCAGGCCAGCAGCCACCTCCCTTCTGCAGGGTTGTGTCCAACATCTGCACACTTAGCATGCTCTCCTGTACCCACAAAGCCCATTCAGGGCTCAGCCTCAAGGCTTAAGCAGAGGTTGGCTTATTTTAACCCTATAGCTCCTCTCTCACTGCTACCTGCAGGGACATCTAATGCCCTCAAAATGGGGGTGGTTGGGTGGTGTTGCACTTAGGATCATGAACTCTTATGATTTTATATGTTCACCATATGATGTTTATTTTAGTAATGCAATCATACAAACACAGCAGTAAAGCGTGCCAGCAATGAAAGACAATTCTCTTTTCATGCAGCACATGTTATAATTTGAGATACTTAAGTATCTCAGTCCAACATCTGATATGAATGTCCACCGAGGGTTTACTACCTTATCTGAATTTGTTGTGAGCCAAAAAAACCCATGCACCTATTGTAGTGCAACTCCAAACTCAAGGTAATAAACCAAGATAAACTCTCCTGGTAGTAGTTATTACATTAATCTTGGCAATTGCACAACTTCAGGACAGCTCAAAGAGAGCTTGCATTTGCCTAGAGTACCTTTATAAACATTCTACAAAGTGATGCTATAATTACAGCTACTTTCCTGGCAAAAGCAAGTGCCTTTTTCCTCAGTACTCCTTGATGGAAATGGTGTGATGTTTCATTTTTCTAAGATAGTCCAATGTAACAAAAAAAAAAAAAAAACAAAACCAAAAAACGCCACCCAACAACTTGATAATATTGTCTCTCCCTGTCAAATTTAGCTCACAGTTTATTTAAATCTATATAACACTGTTAATTTTGATGTCACAATTTGGTTTGTTTCGTAACCCACTAAGTATTTCACTTCAAAATATTCAAGTAGTGTCTGTGTTCCCTTACACACCAAGTCTCAGATGCTTAGAACAGATCAAAGAGAAAGCTATAGCTCTAAACCTAAAGCAAATTTTCAAGGTAATCTTGTTGTTCTGAAATGCATTTTTTTTAAAACTGCATCTTGATGATCTGAGGAGCCATCAGAAACTTCAAACTGCCACAATGTTAGATGAGGCTTTAGGAAAGAACTTCTCTGGTTCCCATACACACCCAAAAAATAAGAGTTTAAAGTGCAGCTTCTCTTTTCAAGTAATATATCTTCAAAAATCTTCTACAGCATTGGTAGATGATGTCTCACACTCAACTAAAAGCTTCAGTGTAAGCTATGTGAGTCTTTTTTGAGGAGAATCAAAAGCTCTACAAGAAAAACACGTTATTCAGTACGCAAAATGAAGACTCATTTATAGATTTGGGTTTACAGTCACAAAAATGTGCATTTCATTTAAACAGAAACTATGATTTTGTAGATAAAACTGGCAGATATACATATAATTTACGATCCGTAATTAAGAATGATGAACAATTACAGGTCTGGAACAGAAAATTTGCACTCAGAAAATGAAAATCTCTGATCATGCCTCTCCCCCTCCCCCCCACCCTCCCCCAAATTTTGAAACATTTGCAAATAGAGAAGTAAAACATGANGTGGGGTTTTTTTAACATAAATTTTACAGCTTATGTGTTGTCATGGTCTTCTAGTAGCAAAACAATACAATGAAATAAAATAAAAAGAATAATACACACATACACACAAAAAAACAGTTACCTGGGACAAATCTGTATTTTATTTACATCAAATATTCTTCAGAAGCATTTTGGTTGATGAAAGTTTTCTTTTTGTTAGGAAGGAAGGAAGGAAGGTAGGAAGGAAGGAAGGAAGGAAGGAAGGAAGGAAGGAAGGAAGGAAGGAAGGAAGGAAGGAAGGAAGGAAGGAGTCTAATTAACAAAAACTGTGATTCTTGAAAAAACATCTGGAAATGAGAGGCAAAATAGGACAGTGGAAACAGTGGTGGTATAAAAAAGAAAATCTCTATTTTCAAGAGAAGAGATTTGAAAAAGCCCATCCTGATGGTAGAAAAAAAGCTAAAAGGCTCCATGAAGAAAATAAAAAAGAGACAGTACAGGGGACAGTGACAATGTAAAGTCAATCATGCATACAGAGATCAAACAGCATCCAATTGATTCCAATTTAAAACCAAAAAATGATATTTGGGAATTCATTTACCCCTCCAAGAAAATTGTTGATAAAATCATCCAGAACCCCTCACTGAGATAGCAGGATTAATTTATGAAGAGAGACCGGACTTGGTAACCTCACAAAGGCTATGTGACAGAAGCAGTGGGAGGTTGAGTGAGACATCACCACGTATTTTAGAGAGTGTAAATTCTACACAGTAAATCCTGTATAATCCTGAAGCTTGAACTGGTGAAAGTGTGAAGTGAATGTTTTATTAATGGGAAATATTTTTGATTGACCCAACATTTTCATGGGATAAATCAAAATAATTTTCACTTCATCTAATATTTTATTCTTCTTGAAAACCATATTACTATTAAAGAAGAACATGAAATTCCCACAGATTCTGTGTTATATGCAAATTTTACAAGCTGACATTCCTCAAGCAGGTCACAGGGGCAAATGTTTCTCTCTAAGGTATGACCAGTCCTGATCTCATGGCATGTTTCAGAGGACAAGGCTAGACTTTAGTGTACTTGGATCTTTAGTGGTGAAGCACTCTTAAAAGCATTGCTGCTGGGACAGTGAAAAGAAAAACTGTTGGAATACAAGGCTGTACAATCAGTCACTTCCCAAAAGCTGCCTAGGAAGGCAGATTAGAACAAATGTGAATAGTCTAAATGAAATAAACAGGTTTGGAAGATGTATTTTGGCCTTTCCCTACTCTTTCCTTTGTTTACCTTGTTCAGTCCTTTCTTCTGCATCTTGTCTCTGTTTCTACTTCCCAGTTTTTTCTTATCTCTTTTATTTTCCTCATTTTCTATTTACTCTTGCCTGTTCTATTATCTTGCTCTCTATGTCTCTCCAGTACCACTTCCCTATTTCTACCCACCTAACTTACTATCCATCTTCCTATAGGCCCTATGCTCTGTCATTTAATTTCTCCTCATGGAGAAATGTTTTTATGAACAAGACATTATGAACTTTTTCTTTTCTTCTTTTTTTTTTTTTTGTAATCACTATGTTTGTGGTGGTTTCACCCTGGCTGGAGGCCAGACTCCCACCAAAATCACTCTATCACTCCCCTCTTAGCTGGACAGAGGAGAAAATACATGTTGAGAGGCTTTGGAGTTGAGATAAGGACAGGGAGAGATCATTCTGCAATTAAGTGTCATGGGCAAAACAGACTCAACACAAAAGAAAGGCAAGAAAACTTTAATTTATTACACTACACTACAGAAACACACAGAAACCAGACTCAGATAATGAGAAATACAAAACAGCTCTTAAAA
>VXBZ01006150.1:180825-249150 GCA_013399135.1 Heliornis fulica
CTTTGTGGGGTTGGGTATGGGGGGGGGGGGTTTGTTAGCTGTCATTTAACCAATGAATGCAATCCTGTGTCACAGTATTGGTTTCTTAATTGAAATTTAAAATGTACTGCATCTAATGCCTTCTCTTTAAAATCTCATTAGTATCAGACTGAAAAAAAAAAAAAAGTTGCGAGACTTGGTTCATTTGACCTAATTTTCATGTTTTTTTTCCTCCTGCTATTACAATTTCTTTGTCTGAAATACTAAGTCTCTGCTTTCTATCACAATTTACAACATTTTTTGTCATGCAGGTGAATTGTAGTTCTTCTCACATTGTTTCACTTACTGCCTCGCTGCACATTCCAGTCACTGGCCATCCACTGTCACATATATTCAAAGGTTGGGATAAGGGAAAACTGTTAAATATTAGCAATTATCCATTCAAACTGGAGTAGCTTAAGACAATGACATGATCCTGCTGTAACTGAGATTAAATTTGTGCAATTTTGATCCAAGTGATTGAAACCTGCGAATTTTAAAATCCCCCTGAAAAGCAGCCATACATTTGAGCCTGTACTTGGAAAAGTAGAGTCCGTGAATCTGGGGAACTTGTACAAAAGTAACATGCAAGCAAGAACAGATGGTGCGCTCATCCATTCCTAGAGTCCTTCCAAGACCAGCCAGAAAAGAAAACAAAGCAACAAATAAACTTGTGACAAGGAAAAACTATTTTGAAGTGACAGAGGGTAGATTTAGTTTAAATTTAGACATAAAAAAGAAATTCTTTACAATTAGGTTAGTGGGAGACTTAAGGAAGTTGCCCAGAGAAGTTGTAGGTGCCTTATCCTTGGAAATGTTCAAGGTCAGGTTGGATGAGGTTTCGAGCAAAATGATCTCGTGGAAGATGTCCCTTCCCATGGTCATGTGTTGAATCAGGTTATCTTTAAATGTCAAAGCATGTCAATCATTCCCTAGAAACTTACCTCCAGGAAGGTTTTTGAGTCTGCACGGGAAAAACTATCTGCAAACTTAAATCTAAATAGATTTATGAGTTCTGTGAAATAACTCTGAAATTAAACAACTATTAAAGATATGCAAAAGCCTATCTGTTTTTCTTAAGGAGATCCTGAGTATGGTTAATTTCATATATTTGTTTATACACACATTTTCAATGGGGAAATTTTTAATTCTTTTTCCTTATTCAAATTTGAAGGGTTGATTGTATTACAGATTACCATGTATATCACCACTTTTGATACTCCATGTCTTCCTGTGTTAGAAAAGCTTAAACTAACTATTTCTGGTTCTAACAGGATTAAAATACATTTTTAAATGTCTTGGTTAATCAAGTTAACATATTCTAAGGTGATCGATGGCTTAAGGTCATTCTTCTTCAAGCAGATGCATTTAACTCAGGAAGGAAAAGGTTTATTTAGAAATCATTTTTATTACATTAGCTCTACCTCAAAATCTTTTAGTCATTAAGGTACTAAAGGCTTGTTTTTCAAGGTCTGGGCCATTTAAACATTTCCTGTGGACTACAGCTTCATGCTTGTCAAAATGCCACGTTAAATATATGATATCACAGCAAAAACTTGATACAAAACCCACCTAGAAACAAATATGTTATTGCTGAGATTTTAAAAAGCATTTCTAATCACGTTTTCTTTTAAAATGCAAACATTTGTGGCTTCACAGGAGATCTCCTATGCAACCAAGAAAACTTGCCACATAAGAAATCCCATTGAAAACTGACATGCTCGCTTGCTTTTGGTTGCGGCTGGTTGATTTCAGCTGTCATGATGATGACAATTGTATATCATATGACTAGTTCTTAAACTCTGAAAGGATTTTTTCACTATCATTTCAGACAGATCCTAGGCCACGAGAACCGTAATATGAATGGAAGTACTCTACTGTCAAATGCGTTGTTATGAAATCTTATGTTGCAAAAGGACCTGTATGTGCTCAGAATTTTGAGGCACAATAAAAAGCCAAGTTATAAGCAGATGCTGTTGATAAAACCCCACGGTTGTCTGAAAGGTACATGCAATAACTCAGCTTAAAAACCACTGCGCTGTGACTGAATAGCAAAAGCTCAGGAAAAAAAAAAGGTTTTATACTGGAGGTCTTTTGCTTTATCTCTTCTATAGTTGCATAGATGATTAGAAATGAAAGGATTTTAATAGGGGACATTAGTATAATATTTAATATTTTGGTTTTCAGGGATAAGTAATTGAAAACCTATTATTTTAAATACATTCCATATTACCTGCTGTTGGAGACAACACTCAGGAATCAATAACAACTATTTCTTGACAGTCCAAGTTCTAATGAAAAAAAATTGTGATTGAAAATCACAATGAAGTCAGTGAATCATCATGTATCCATTTCCATTCTAGGAACATGCAAATAGAATTAAAATTTTAAAATCGGTCCTTTCTCCTGGCTGTATTTTCTATACCAATGAGTCATACTGGAGTGTACCAAGTGCTGAAGAGCACTCCACTGCTGAATTCACAGTTAAATCCCATGAGAAATGTGAAATGCCTAAACTAAAGTTGAATATCGTCTTAATTCTGTTGTATGGAAGCATTGCAATATCATTTAGTGACTACTCATTTTATTATGTTTGCAATGTTGTTGGCACTCCATATTATTTTTAATTTAAATGATGCTTTGAGACATGAGGGGTTTGACTAGATGACCTCTAAAGGTCCCTTCCAACCTAACACATTCTATGATTCCATGATTCTAGGACATAACATGTCATGCCTCTTAGGCTGCTGTAAACACTGGTGATATTCAGAGTGGGCAGTGTAAATTCCTTCATTTGAGGTTATAAGACAAGGTTCTCTGAGAAATCCTGTGAAAGGGCAGAAAAATATTTCCCTTTCTACCTGGAATCTTGACAGGTTTATGGTCAAATAGCCACAAACCAACCCAGTAAAGAACTTGCTACAACAGTTTGTGGCTTGTGATTTACATGATAGGGATGCCTGGAGGACACAAGGCCTGCAACATCCCTACAAGGGGATGACACCAGCTCCTCTCCTAGGGTTCTCCGACCTTACACACCCTCTCTTTTGTGCTGGCACAAGCATTTGTGAAACTGCATTGCGATGAAGGAGTGAATCTTCATTGAGTTCAAACTGGCCAAATTAAAATAGTTATTTTAAGCTGGACCAACTCCTTAATCCCTTGGACACCAACATCAGCATCCTTGAAAAGAAAGGAATGGGCACATGATCTGGAGGAAGGATAGGGCAGGCACATCCTCCAGGTGTCAGTGTCCAGGTCTCGATGCCGTGACAAGTTTGCAGAACTACTTACTTATAGTGCTGACATAAGACATTCAACATTATCCCATTGATGCAGTGTCACCTCTGCATAAAGGTTGTATAGAGTTTGCATGGCCAGGTTTTGGTAGCAGGGAGGACTACAGGGATGGTTCCTGTGAGAAACTGGTAGAAGCTTCCCCTATGTCTGAGGAGGAAGGAGCAGCAGAGACCATGTGTGATGAACTGACCACACACCCCCATTCTCAGTCCCTCTGTGACACTGGGAGGGAAGAGGTAGAGAAATCTATCTATTTCTACGGGAATGAAGTTGAGTCCAGGAAGAAAGGAGGGGTGAGGGAAAAGTGCATTTAAGATTTGGTTTTATTTCTCCTTATCCTACTTTGATTTTTATTGGCAATATATTAAATTAATTTTCCAGAGTTTAATCTGTTTTGACCATGACAGTAACTGGTGAATGTTCTCTCCTTGATCTTATACGACAAGTTAACCCAAGGGGCAACTTAAAAGAAATTTGAACAGTTAAGGAAAGTTTGTTATTTAGCATCTGTTCCACATGCATGCACATTTGGCAGATAGGTATTCCTCACAGCAGAACTACCAGCAGCACTCCCCACTCCTTCCTTCAAAGGTAGCAGTCTGTTCTACAGAGCAGTTTTCCTCTAAAAGAATTTAGTCCTATTGCAAGCCTGTACCCTTGAGATTTGATTTTTCTAGGAAAAGATCTTCTCATATTCAGAGGATCCCATCATCAACCATGACTGTAGGTGCTGGGTAGCAAACTGGGCTTGCAAGTCAACTCTGCCTTTTTGAAATGGCTGTCTTCTCCAGCTACATTGGACTTCTCTGCTGTTCCAGATCTCTACGCCTTCCAGCCATGAAATCTGGACACAACTTTGAGTAGATACTAATCTTTCATCTTGCCAATCCTTTGTTGCACATATATTCTGGATACTTATTCAAAGCACTGTCTAGTCTCCCTGATTTGCAAGCCAAACATGAAAATTCTTTTCCACCTTCTGGTTTTGTACTTGACAGTCTACTCATACCGTTAAGGTCACCTAAGGCTGAGCATGTTTTTTAAAAGGCTACAATGGTTGTCTTCATTAAATTAGTGGAAAGAAATAAAAAAATGCATTAGTCAAAGTGCCAGAATTTCTTATTAAATCCTCTGCCCTGGTGACATAAAACGAGCACTACTGCAAGAGGTTAGCTTAAAAAAATCTAACAAGAATTGTTTGACTTCAAGAATGCCAGTGTAACACATGCAGCTGTAATGCATTAGATGTGACAGAGACCATATACAGAGGGTGGAGATTGAATTACAATCAAGTCATAAAGCAAGGAATGGAAGGTCAAATTTTGCTCTCTTGGACTACACCAACATCTTTTACTGCAGAGGCACTGCAGAAATATGAACTGAAACAGAAGGGTGTAAGATGTGTCCAGAAAAAAAAAAAAAAGTTTTTTACATTTCTATAGGACAGAGGTCACTGCTTCATTTTAAATGCAGAAGGAATCCTTGACTTTCTGATTAATAAAGGCCACCGAATGATCTTCTGGCTGCAATCTTCCATACCATAAGTGACAGAATCCAGCCCTGAAATTGTTTCTAAATATACCCAAGAGACAGAGCCTAAAATTAGTCCAATCATCCACCTAGGAAGACATTCCCCACTGTGACTCAGAGTGATAAATTTCAGTCTTTCCAAAACTATATGGACTCAAAAACCAACTAAGGAAAAATCTAAATAAAGTATGATCAAAGGCAACACATCATTGTAGCAGCTGGCATGATGGCTGTCAGGGTTGCTGGAGACCTTCAGGTTAACTGCCATCTTTGGTTCTACAGGACATCTACCCTCTCCTGTTTTCTCTTCTCCAGAGGGAAAAGCAGAAGATCCCAGAATATCTTGCCTCCAATAAAGACATGGAACAATTCTGTGACCAGATGATTAAAGCTGGCTGTTCTTGGAGGAAAGGGAGAAACTCTCTGTAAAAAGGGAGATAAAAAAATCACATCGGAAGTCACTAGAGGCATTTGGGAATAGTACAAAAAAATGAAGTGTGTGTTTGAGAGATCAAAGAAATCTTCAAAGTCTGTCTAGGGCATCAAACTTTCCAGCTTCTTATCCATAGGAGACCCCCATAATTTTGAGGTTTGCTGACAAGGGCACTAAACTCAAAAGATTAGTACGAGACAAGCAGTTCAAGCACAAATCTGGGTTGTTTTGGACTGGCAAGTGACCAGCCTAAACTCAGGCTTAAGCGAGGAATCCTGTGCAGAGGCAGAAGAAAGGCAGAGCACAGATTTGGATGAAAGAAGCCCTGCTGCTCTCACCAAATGTGCAAGCTGGAGCTCGATTTCCCCACACATGTAGACACAAAGCTGAGAGCTATTCAAACACGAGCAAGCAGCCCAGCCTGGCATTGACAGTGTAACACCAAGTGAACAGTCAGTCTGTTATTTCTCCTCAATGTTGCAGATGCAGAATGTCAGCTGAGGGGAACTGGGCTATACTTCGAAGCTTGTATTAAAGGCAGCTCAACATACAGAAAATTTTGGTCTCTTCTGCAAAAATAAATTCAGAACTTGAACTCATGTAAATATTATTGCTGATACCATCTATTGCAAATCATACAACTCACAAGGGTGTGGGACACTCCACAGCTGCTCATTAAATTATCTGTCATCATCAAGTGATTAGTACGTGGACCCCAGAACACAGGCAGACAATCTCTGTATGTTGTTAGTCATATTCAAGGCATAGGGAACTAGAATTCCAGAGTGGTTTGGGGAAAGAAACCTCGGGAAAATCCAAAACTCTGCAAGTACCACCACTAAAACTGTTATCACAACTTATCCAAACCAAACCATAAATCCTGGGTTTTTTTCTTCCTAGTGTGGAATAGTTAAGTATACTCCTTTCTGCAGCTGACCATTAATTTGAAACATGTCTCTTCTAGTCATGTCTTAATAAGATACAGTCAGAAGTATCAAAGTTAGTTTAGATACATCAAAAACAATTAGAATGCACAAATAAGACAAAGCTCTGTGTGTGTGTGTGTGTGTGTGTGTGTGTGTGCGCGCACATTCAGGCAAAGGCAGAAATCTGCTCTATATTTGAACCTGCATGAGGCCCAAACTCAGCAATATTCTATAGGCACATCTTAGAGCAGAGAACATCCTGGAGAATAGGTAACTCCAAATGAAATAACATAAAAATCTACAGGTTCTATTTGTATTCCTGAAATTGCTATCAATAAAGCAAAGCCAGTCATAAGGATGGTTCAGAAGGATCACTGAAATCAATTCAGATTCCACAGACAATTTCAATATTGTCAAGGCATCATAGTGTTTCTATTTGCTCAAACTAACCCAAACTAACTATAAATACATAAAAACACCATCCATTTATCTAGCCTGTACTTCATCAGTTTGTCTATGAGGATGATAAAAGCCTAGCTGAAGTCAAGATAAATTACATCCACTACTCTTCCCTTATCCATCAAGTCAGCTACCTTTTCATAGAAGGCTATCAGGTTGGCTAAGGTTGATAAATCCATGCCCACAACTTCAAATCACCTTCCTGTAGTACATATGCTTGGAAAGAGGTTCCATGATTATTTCCTCCATCAGTTCAAGTGAGTCTGATTGGCTATTAATCCTAGATCCTCCTTGTTGTCTGTCACAGAATCACAGAATGTGAGGAGTTGGAAGGGACCTCAAAAGATCATCTAGTCCAACCCCCCTGCCCGAGTAGGATCACCTAGATCAGATCACACGGGAACATGTCCAGATTTGTCTTGAATGTCTCCAGAGAAGGAGACTCCACAACCTCTCTGGGCAGCCTGTTCCAGTGCTCTGTCACCCTCACTGTGAAAAAGTTCCTCCTTATATAAAGATGGAGCTTTCTATGTTCCAGCTTGGAACCGCTGCCCCTTGTCCTATGACTGGCCAACACTGAGAAGAGCCTGGATCCATCCTCTTGATGGATCACCCTTTATATATTTATGGACATTAATGAGGTCACCCCTCAGCACCTTTTCCAAGCTAACAAGACCCAGGTCCCTCAACCTGTCCTCATAAGGAAGATGTTCCACTCCCTTAATCATCTTGGTAGTCCTGGTGGCCCTGTCTTGAATGAGTAACGCTTACTTTCTTTGAGTCCCCAGAAGCCTCTCCCAATCACCATGACATAAGATCTCTGTCTCTTCCTAGTAGTCCTCGATCTTCAAAAATGATCCCATGGTCATAAACCCCACCCCAAATACCTGTCACCAACAGCAGCTGTGCAGCAGATTTTTAGCTTTCAAGACCTCCCAAAGGCTTTACCCCTCACAAAGCAGATGAAGGAGAGACCACCTAAGCCTCCAAGCCTTCCAAAAATCACCTCAGAGCCACATAGTCATGTTTCACACACACCAGGTCTCCGGTGTATATGTGGAACATCAGCAACAGGTAATAGTCCAAAGGCAAGACAAACCTTTGCAGTCTTTCCACAACATCTTGGATCTGAGCCCCAAGCAAGCAGAAAAGCTTCTCTAGCCAGCAGATCAAGACAGCTAATGCAGGTCTCCACCCTGCACAGCAGGGAATCACCTACAACCATCACCTTGCCACATTGTCCAGATGCCATACAACTCCTAGTTGCCCATCTGCAGCCATCTGTTGTGTAGGCACAGATCCACAGCCATACAGGAACTGTCCTCCACTGCCAGTTATCACAAGGTGACACTAGCCATCATATGCTAGCCAGGGCCTTTGCCATTGGTGGTATTAATTTCTCAACACAAGTACAGGCTCTGCCTACCCCTCCTTCAGTACCTCTGAGATGGGTCAAGCATTTGAACCTGCTGTATCTGACAGATCAAGTCAATCTCTTCATCATCCCACAGCCATACAGGCTGCTGACCTCATGCAACTCCACACTTGGCAACACGGTCTCTCCCCACAGAGCAAATCTGCAGGCAAGGAGCCATCTCCGCAGCCCAGCCTGAGGGATCAGGCATCCCCTCAGCCCCAGATCTGCAAATCTGCATCCTCCTCCAGATCTCCATCTGGCTCAGGACTCACTCACACAGGTACTGGGGATTCTGCCCTGTGGTGTATCACCACCACTGAGCACAGGAAGTTTCCAGCATCTTCCTGTACACACTGCTGCATGTGTTACCTGTGTTCTGTGAGTCTGGCTCTTACATTGTCTGCTCCTCATCACCGTCTGCAAGCAGGCTCCACCCTCCCTAATCGGGAGGTAGTTGGAACGAAAGCCCCAAACCTACTCTGGTCAGAGACATCATACAGAGCTCCTCTGAGCTCACAGAGCTTTTGACAGAAGACAAAGCTTCCCATAGGTTCCTTTTGATACAGGAGTCACTAGAAAGTGCTTCACAGTGTCCACAGGTGTCCTCCAACCATCCTAGAAATTCTGAGAGAACACATCTTCCCTTTACTAGGCCATGAGCTTAATTTCCTTCAAAATTTCCTCCAGGAAGCTTAACATTCAGCAACAGTAAAGAAACTTGTAACAAAGACTAAACAGAGTGAACATCACTTTGCACTGCAGTTGCAAAGTTTAATCCCAACACCATCTCTCTGTGCTTTGTATTTCACAGCCCTTGAACTCACTGAAACATTAACCATGGGCAAAGCAAAATGCAGGACTACTTTAGAATTCGGCTACCTTCAAAAGAGCACTTAGACCCAACACTTACACATATGCTAAGACCATACAGATGGTCCGAGGACCATCCTCAGGATGGACATAGGACTAATGTGTATGGAATGAAATATGGACAAGTGTCTGTGGTGCTGGGGATTCAGTCTAACACCAGGAGAAATGCTCTGTCAATAAAAAAAAGACAATTTTACTGTAACATGTTTTTGCAGTGCAACAGAGACATCCATTCTGCAGCTAACAGGTTAATTTGTAGTTAAAGTATTTTCTAAAAACTGTTATAAATACAAGTTCAAGGTTTGGGGTTTTTTTATACCATATGTAAAAGACAGAAGGCTGCAGCTAATAAATAGCATTTCTGATGCTATTCTCTGAGTCTCCCTGGGGAAGATTTGGCCTCTTCAAAGAGGGTGAAATCCATACAAGGCAGAACGTGAAAAGAAAGCAGCATTTTTTTTTTTATTTTATGTTTCTAAAACTTCACTTAAGATTTAGCAAAAATAGAACAATATATTGAATACAGGTGACTAAATGCATGATCTCTGACTATGTGGTTGAAGTTCTGTGCTTAGATAAAATGCACACAGAAATTATCTGCCAAATAAAATAAATTATCACAATCACATATATTTTAAATACATATTTTTTCTTCCAAAAATATGGGATTTTTTAAATTAAAATATTTATATTACAGATACAATGATTTCAGGAAAATATTTCAGAGTCTTTCTACACATTTGAGACTGTTAGTTATGGAAAGGTATCAACAGAAATTATACAGGGCCATATTTGAAAGGCTTTTCTCATAATGTTATCCCTTTGAAAGACTCACTTTTGGTGGGGCATCCACTTTTCTTCATCCTATTATTACATTCAGAGAAGGTCAGATTTGAATGACTGATGAAAATATCCAGCTCCATCTGTGGGTTCTCCAACAAACTTAGTACAATGATGTCCTTGCTCTAAGCACTACTGTTCTCAACCTGAATGTATTTTCAATATAGATTTTTAGCTTGACTCCCTACAGGAAGCAAACTTTACACTATTGTTTTGACTGTCAGCAACAAAATTGAACTCAGAGGACCAGCTCAACGAAATCTGACACAGTGGTAAAGGTGCCAAAGCTATTAACTTCCTATAAGTGTCATGAAAAGAGACATGGAGATAAAAAGATCAAAACAGTGTGGCAATAATGTATTGAAATGTATACAACTAAAGCCATTGTATGTCATCAGAGCCATAGTTATTGCAGCACTGCAGTTATAACTATATATTAGTGTTAATTACCATCTTAGAGACCATATGAAGAAATTAGACCCCAGGTTAATGAAGCTGTGTAAAATGGTTGTATCAAGACCAGATGCACTGCAGCAGTTCCCGTCAATAGTTCAGGTGGTTTACACAGAGCTGCATGGTGTCAAAGACAGCATCATTCATGCCTCTCCCACAGAAACGTTCTTCCAACCACTCTCTCCACTACAGTACACACATGGTGTGAAAAAGGCTTGGTTGTGCTGCTGGGGTCCAAGGGGAGCACAGGAGCAGGGTTCTGCAGGACTCTGGTCCCCCAGCTCCAGCTTGGCCAATTTGGCATCACCACACGAAGTAAAAGAACAGCCCTTAGAAGACTGAGGTACCTGGACTTGGGGACTTTGTTTCCTCCATCAGCTCCCTGGTGACAGTGTGATGATGCTCAGAGACAGTAACAAAACTGTAAATTAAGAAAAGAAGGTCAAGATACACTGGTGGTATTTTGCGGTCCTCTGGCCTCTTGCTGAAGTGCAGAGTGGCTTCAAAATTAACATTTCAGAAAAAGCTCACTGAAGTTAGACACCTCACATCTTCAAATCCTCTCAAGTATCATATAATATCATTCTGCTTGCAGTTTGGGTGTATTATATTTTCAAGGCAAACATTCCTAACTCCATGTTAATGCAGTTTTCTGCCAGGAATTTTTCTGCCCTTCAAGGGTGGCAGTAAGACAATCAAATCATCTAAGGCTCGGGTATGTTATACTTGGGAAAATCTAATATATACACAAACCCAACACTAAAATAAAATAAATCAAATATTTAAAATTAAAAAACCACACAGTTCTACATAATCATAATCCAATCCAGCAGCGATATCATGAGAATGAAGTATTTGAAAAAACTGCCTTTAACTGTAAGCTTAATATAATCTGGAATTGAAATGTTTTAATCAAAAAATGTGATTAGTGCATAATTTTCCAATATTGCCACTGATTTTCTGGGGCTTGTCAAAGCTGGCTTTTGTATAAATATTAAATGCTAAATCTCAAAATTCCTGAAACATTTGCTTCTCTTCAGGATTCAGGTAAATGATCATACCTTGAATGGGATGTCTTTTTAAGAACCAGGAGCAGACCGGCTTATTTTGGAGGCACTGACATTTTGAGGTAGTTTGATTTGGAGGAATGGAAACACAAGGTGAAAGGCTTGCTCTGTCCCTTTAGAGTTGGCTTTCAGACCCAAGGACTGAGAGCCTATTTTTTTTCACATGGCAGTAAAACTTGAAAGAGAGTAGACTGAGACCTGGCAGTTGATAGCTTTTCTTTTTCATTCACACTGAAGAAAGAACATTTAGCATTTCATAGCTTATGAACTGATAAATCCTTTTTCTTTGCTTGGAAAGGATGATACTCTAATGTTTGTATTATTACCTCATGAACATAAACCAGATCTTTCATATATTCTACAATAATAACAATTTTTGACAGAATTTCAATCACAACATCATAATATTAGCTCTTCTTTGATGGGCTTGTTCAGATAGGTTTAATTTTAACTAGTGCTTTCTATATTTCCTTTCAATTAACTGAAAGATTTGGTTGGTATCTTATGAACTGATGTAGGAAAAATACTATTTAAATGCAGTGGTCTGAAGATAGAGAAAAAATACATTAGAATATTTCTGTCGGCGACCAGTTAAATTACTAAGTACCAAACAGGTGAGAAACATAAAAGCTCAAGAAAGAGTAACAAAGAATGGGTGAACACACTACATTTATTTATCTATCCATTTAATATAAACAATATAAGTAAAGAATGATTGGATGAGTGAAAATAGGAACTATACCGTAGAGAAATAAAAATGAAAAGTGACTTGAAAAAAATAAAATACAATTAATCAAGTTGTTGACAGTGGACAATGTTAAAAGCTTCAAAAGCAAACAAAGAAGAAGCATATCTGAGCAGTGGAGCAAACAACGAATTAAAGAGGAGGAAGCATCCTGGGAAATCACATCTATATTAGAGTATGTAATTACAGGATTTGCAGTCTGATAAAGCAATTGATTGTAGCAGTGGATTCATTTTAAGACATGAATGAACACAAAGATCTGAAAAAAAAGCTAGTCCTTTTCTTTGGCAATCTTACTCTATTCAAAAGTTGTAAGGTACTGTTTCACCTACCCAATGCACGATGCAAAAATAAAAAGGTACTTGATGTGTTTAGTTACATTCAATGGGTATCATGTAAGGGCATTCCCAAATACAACAGACAATGAAGACAGTATTTATTACTGCAATATTATTTTTCAGATCAAATGAACAAACAATTATAATATCTTCAATTTAAAAGTTTAAAAATAACTATGTTGTGGTTTACCCTAACTGGCAGCTAAAACAACCATGAAGCCATTTGCTCACTTCCACCCCCACAATGGTATGGGGGAGAGAGTAAAAAATGGAGAAAATAAAGATAAAACTCACGACTGACTTATAATTTGTTTAATTGGACAGAAAAAGAAGATATTAAAGGTACTGAAATAATAGTAATTAAATTAATGACAATAATAATAAATAATAATACAGTATGATGTGCAAAATAAGTGATGCACAGCAAAATTTCTCACCACCTGAAGCTGATGCTCAGCGAGTTCCCAAGCTGAACTATGTCCCAGAGTACCCCCTTGGAGCATGACATGATATAGCATGGGATACTCATTTGGCCAGTTTGGGTCAGCTATCCTGGCTGTGTCTCCTTCCAACTTCTTGGCAAGCCAGTATGGGAAGCTGAGAAGTCCTTGAATACTTGGCAACAACTAAAAACATCAGTATATTATCAACATTATTGTAATCCTACATGCAAAACATAGCACCATGCCAGCTGCTAGGAAGGATATTCACTCGATCCCTGCTGAGGATGCTTTAACACCCAAATGGTTAATATTCTTCTCAGAAAAATAATGATCATCTGAAAATAGCACAAGACAAAAGCGAAGAAGCCATGCAGAAATGGAAGCTACACTTATGGGCAAATTTTATTCATGGTATCTAACATATATACATGATATACTCATGTACAGTAAAAGAGCTGAATCATCAGCACATCCAAATACTGATTTTTCTACCACCTGCTTCATTAAACACAACTGTGTTCAATCCTTTTTGTGAACGCTGATGAATAAGGAAGGGCATCTGAGGACTGATCACACAGTACTTCCTGAAGATCTGGTTTTCCCTCAACAAGACCATCTCTGAGGACCAAAACAGTGGGATGTATTGTTCAGTGGATGTTGAATGGATCAAGACAGATGCATACAAAAGTATCTCTATTACAGAAGAATAGTCATAACTTTATTGATCAAAACTGTGAATACAGATAGCTCAAAGGAACTTGACTTAAATGATACATACATTTCCATAATCCATTATACAAATTGAGAACTTCGTTGTCTTCAGGATTTCATTGCTCAGGTTAAACACCTATCTCTTGATTTTTCAAAGCATCCTCAACTGTTCATAGCTCCACAAATGAAAATTAAGAAAATGAAGAGAACGTGACACTGCCACATTCTATCAAAATATACAAATGGGTTTTATTAGTTTGATGATGATCAAATGAAACCGATGTTGTTGAGCACAAATAGGCAAGTATATCTATCAAATATCGGGCATGTCAATCAGAGAAAAGATAATGTAGATGTCCCATAAGGTGCTCTAGCAAATTTGGTAAACTTATAAATATAAGAAGTCATATTCACCAATAAAATAAAACATTTCAGGTAGACTGATGAAATTCAGTAACTCATGATGTATAAAGTTAATTGTTTGAATAGTTTTAAATAGTTTTCAAGGAGCAGGGAGCTGGACTTCACAATCCTTAATGGTTCCCTCCCAACTCAAGATACTCTATGATTCCATGATACTGTGATATAAATCATATAAAATTTAAATTCTACATCTGTACACAGCATCATATAACATTTTTTGATAGGCAAGTAAAAAGAGATTATGATTCATGGGATATTTCTGTTATAAAATATCCAAATATTTATACTGTAGACCATTGCTGGTTTTCATACATTTGACTCCTACATGTTTGTTCAGCTCAAATTAGATCTGATCACTTTTGCTATGCAAAAATTTAAAAAGCTGGCAAGGATGCATTCACTTATATAAAGTGGCACATATTGGCAAGGCAAAAAAGTGAAAAAATGGACCCAAGGTTATTAAATGTGGTTAAGCAGTTATTGAAGACTTTCTAGTCTGGTTTATCTGCAATAACCAGAAGAGGATCAGCTTATAACTTGGCAAACAACGTTCTTCTCATTCTCTCATGAAAATAAAATACCAGGAAAATTTAGTTTGTGTTGCATCAAAGCATATATTTAACAATATTTTTATCTAAAATAGTTTGCAATGTGCAAAAGTTATTTAGGGGTTAATATGGAAGATTTTATAGACACGAACAAAGTGCCTTGCTTCATGTTAGACTGATCTAGGTCATTATGTAATTTTTGCTTCTTTAAATTTCCAAGTCACTGGAAAAAGCTCTCAAATTCTAAGAGACTTAAAAATCCAGACATAAAAATGCAGACATAGGAAAAAAAAATAACGAATAAGGGCTTTATCCCCTTTCCTTCTTACCAACTTTACTTTACAGAGCTGTACTGCGTGAAAAATAATGCCAGATAGCACAACCCAATGTGCCTTGACAATATGCAAATTTATTTAAATGTAAGTACTACAAAGATAATTTCTGTACATCAAGAAGTCTAGACATCTTCCTACCGGAACACTAACTGCTGTAAATAATATTTGAGAAAATATGTAAATCTGATTCATTCTTCAAAAGATACATTAGAACTTACAATGTCTAGTGCTCATATTGTTCTAAAAATTCTTCTACAATCTGCATCTGATATACATGATAGCCAACTGGTAAAGATATATGGAATGGGAAAAAGAAGTAACACTTGTAGTCTAACAGAGATGTTATTGCTGAGAGATCAACTTCACTTGACCTTGATTTTTAAATAAAAATAAACCCATTACAACCTACAGAATATTGAACTTTCTTTGCTCATCTGTTAGAGCCTGCTTTTATTCACTTACATGCATTCCTACACAGGAGGAAAGCTAGTTCAGTGAAACCTGCACACTGATCTGCAGTCAGGCCATAGCTTCTTGAAAGTAAAAATAAGTAAGATTCAGAACCTCTTTTTCACTGTTTAAAGACACATAACAATCTTTGTCCATTTTTAACAGATAATACAAGTAATGCTGTTAATGATGAAGTAGAAGACAGAAGAAAATAACTTTTTCAATCAATTTTTCTAATTCTATTTCATGCCATTCGAATAGTTTTTATGCTCTTTAAAATTTTATAACCTCCTTTGTAAGTGTCTCGAATCACAAGGCAGAAACTGCTTCAAGTCCAGACATAGAAAACTGAATATGAAAGAAATAAAATGGTCTGGTTTCCATGAGGTTAGTCAGAAAATGCATGGACAGCAAATGTACACATATTTAAACATTTATTTTGCATACACAATGACCATGATCGCAGTCAAGCATTAATTTATCAAATTGATCGTTTGTGTAGCAGATCCTCAATGAAATACTAAGTTACAAAAGCAAATTCGCATGTATCTTTCCATGCACTCTTGCATGTCTGACCTTTTAAATATCAGGCCCTGTTTTTACTGATTTACATATCATGTGGATGATCATTAGGTACTGATGTAGAATCTTAATGACTGAAGCTTGCTCTAGGCTAGTAGATTATACACACTCAGTACTCACCCAGACAGGATTTGGCCCATACATGTGCACATTTTTGCTGATTTCCAAAATCATCAGGGACAAGGGGATTCAAGAAGCTACCAAAGTGCACATGAACCATACACATTCAATTAACCAGTAGAACAGATGATTAAAAAAAGATTGGAATACTTTCAAAATGTACAGCAGACTTGCATGAGTTAAAATCTATCCGGGCAGGAAAATTAATACGCTGACATCTGGCAGAGCTATAAGAATCACTCAGAGCCAGGTCCAATACAATCTTCATTCAGCTCCTGTTCTCTGGAAAGGTGTGCAAACTTTGAAAAATCAATATTTTAGGGATTTTGCAACCTTGCCCAGGAAGCAGCAGCGCAGAAATTGGGCAGAGTCCGTGGAAGTTAGTCACTGGTTTGGTCAAAATACAAATGTGATCACAGCAGCAGCAGCAGTAGCAGAGTGAAAAGGGATTAGGAGGTATATTAGTCTGTACAAGAGGTCCAACTCCTTTTCTTTGGATAACCAAAGTAAATTTAACATTTGTAAGCACATGTAATAAATTAGCAATTATACCCAGTTAATAGCTAAATTACACCTAATTTGTCCCTAACATTATCACTGGTAGTGGCAATCTCATCATAAAACATGCTGCTGCTCTGAATACCATTTCTTTCTAAGGCATGAGTAAGTTGACTTCAACAGCTATTTTTATCTCAGTGTAAAGAGCTGAAGTGTACATTTGACAATCAGTGTCCAGCTACTGCACAGACCAAAGCATGCTCTTCTGTAACATCTGCACTATTAAAACTAGTTGGACCATTTCTTCCAGTGCATTACCCCCTTACTAGAAAGTACTTTTTATCAATACAGCCAGAAAACAATATAAAGGATTACAGGTAGTCAAAAGGAAGAACACTAAACTTTTTTCTTCAGATTTATAAATAGCTGATAGAAAAATAAACTCAATGAAAATTTTCATTATTAAAACCACAAGTAACTCAAGTCTTCCTAGCTTTCTTGAAAAATCTTAATTTAAAAAGTACTGTTATTTATACTAAGTGATTAGTAGGCAATTAATAAAAACTCCAAATAACCTACTTTCCTGATTTCAGTGGGTCTAGAGTTAATTTTCATTCTAGTATCTGTTATAGTGCTGTGTTTTGGATTTAGTAAGAGAATAACATTGATAACACACTGATGGTTTTAGTTGTTGCTAGGCAGCTGTAGTGTCCACACTAAGTCAAGGACTTTTCAGCTTCTCATGCCCTGCCAGGTACACAAGAAGCTGGAAGAGCACAGCCAGGACAGCTGACAGAGACTGGAAAAAAGGTTATTCCTACCACCCAACATCATGTTCTGTATAAAACAGAAAGCTATCCAGGAGGCAGATTTGCTGCTCAGAAAGACTGGGCATCAGGGAGTTTTCCTGATGAACAATTGTATTTATGCATTACTTGTTTTATTTTAGGAAAAAATAAGTATATAAAAGAGAAAATTACCCATTCTCCTCCCCATCCCCTCCTTGTAGGGAGGTTCCCTACAAGATTCCCTCCTTGTAGGGAGGGAAGTTTAGAAAGCAGCCTCATGGTGCTTATAACCAGTTGGGGCTAAACCACAACAGATATAATGCTGAATACTCCCATGAGAACAGCATACAAGTTCATTTGTGCCATTTGAAGTAACTGTATTTTGTATTATATATTAGGCAAGGGTAAAGCACATCTCACAGAAAGCTACCAATAAATCTTGTACAACAGCACAACAATATATATCACTAAACCTCAAACATTGATATGGATTATGACACAGTGTTTAAAAGACCCATGCAGCTTCTACAGAAGTAATACAATACTATCTCTACAGATTTCAAGGAATCCTGAAGAATTGAGAGGTTGGAATATTGCCAGTCCCCTGCATTAAAATTGTCATCAAGTTCCCTCGGGTCCTAAAAAATATGAGATTTAAATATAATAATCAACTCTATTAGTTATCTTCTTAAGAAAGAGCTTACAAGTCTTCCTTCCAAGCTTTTGCCACAACAGCAAGGGTTATTTATTTTCTAGGGAAGTTTGGCTTCACAGAAAATAACCTGGTTTCATAGCTGGAGCTCTAAGAGAAACACTGAATATTGATATTTTGAGAGCTGATAATGCAGAATGTGGTATATAAATAGATTTATTTTTTTTACCTATCACCTACCTGTCACACATCCTCAGAGATGTAACCAGACGGACGCTTTCAAGGAAAAATGCTGAATCTTGCCCAAGAACAAATATCTCCCCCACGTCATTTCACAATGATATGTGACTCAATTATATACACCCTTACTGGAAGGACTCCTGTAGCAGCATGGCTGTTAGGAAATACTTCTGTATGCGCTAAGTATGCAGCACTATCAGGTATAAGAGCTTTACTTTAGAGAGGTCTGTCCTCTGTAGAGCAAGAAGGCCAATCTCACATCTGTAGGACCAGCCTGTTTCTCGAGGCCATTAGTCCTGAGAGCTCACTGTGGACATTACTCAGGAGGAAACACAGAAAATAGAAATATTGCCCCAGGGGTCATGCCTTTCAAAGAGCCTGTGTGTTTCCACACTTCATAGCCAGAAGAAATATAGTTTAGAGTTGTATATCTGTACTGTACATTGTGATGCTGGCAGATGGACAAATGGGGGGAGACAGAAAGGAGAAGGACAGAGGAAGGAAGAAGGAGGAGTGGAATAGAGGAAAGGAATTCCACGTTATAGGAAAGAGATCTCAAGAAAAGACACCAGGTCATCATTTCTCTTATCCCATCTCAAACTAGGGGTGAAGGTGCAATTCTTACACAGATCTGTTTGTCTGCCATTTAGTAGGCTTCAGTTTTTTGAGTGGACACCTGAAAGACCTCGTTCATCACCTTACATGTAAAAAGATGGTCTGTGATTTTAGACACTAAAAAATTCATATTTAAAACATCCAGTATTAATTTCCCCTATCTGAGTCAACTTAGAGTGCGCTTATGACAAGATAACTTTTCCAGACATATTTTTTTAAACTACTAAGCCAAGGGGATCAATTTACCACAGAAGGAACAGTATGGCCAGTTTAACAAGTGACCAGCTCCAGCTGGCAATATGTAAAAGGGCTCAGTTAGACAGATTAAGTGTTGTTTAGTCTGTGACACTCGAGGTGTGGCCTCACCATGGCTGAGTACAATGAGACAATCCCTCCCCTACTCCCACCGGCCACACTATTCCTGATACAGGCCAGGATGCCGCTGGCCTTCTTGGCCACCTGGGCAGATGTCAGCTCATGTTCACCTGGCTGTCAACTAACTCCCCAAGGTCCTTCTCCTCCAGGGAGCTCTCCAGCCACTCTGCCCCAAGACTGTAGTGCTGCCTGGGGTTATTGTGACCAAAGTGCAGGACCTGGCACTTGGCCTTGTTGAACCCCATAAGTTTGGCCTCTGCCCATTGATCCAGCCTGTCCAGGTCCCTCTGTGGAGCCGTCCTGCCTTCCAGCAGATTGACATTTCCACACAATTTGGTGTCATCCACAAACTTACTGAGGGTGCACTCAATCCCTTAGTCCAGATCATCAATGAAGATGTTAAACAGGACCAACCCCAGAACTGAACCCTGGGGGACACCACTTCTGACCTGCTGCCAGCTGGATTTAACTCTGCTCACCACAACTCTCTAAGCCCAGCTGTACATCCGGTTTTGAAACCAGCAGAGTGGTGTGGAGACCTTTGCCACACCAGAGGTTCCAGCTGTCATGTATTAATAAATATTCCAGGTATTTTTAATCTTATTTGATGTTACAGGTATTCAGAGAAGAATAAGTAACAGAGATCTGTTTCATTTTCATGACTACAAAAATTATCTCTGAAATGGCCTGTCTGCTTTCTGGCACTTGTCAACCTCAGGCTTGATCAGAATACACAGAAACTGTGCTTTCCTGTCTAATCAGCTGTATATGGCAATTCTGCATTAAAACTCTGAATTTATCACTTACTCCTTTCAGGAACTGATGTTGACATGATGCTCAGTGAGGAAGACCTGAAATACTTTACACAGAACTTGAATAGGACTTGAAGTGTGTTTCACCCACTTTGACCCCTTTCCTGGTAATCAACACCGATTTTCTCAGATTTTAATGTAAGATAATAGCAAGTAAAGTGGGAAAAAAGGAAAAAATTATTGATGTAATTCCTACGAGTACTAGTCACCAGACAACTAGTATTCTTTTTCTGGAACCTAGTTATCTCTTCTGATCCCCCATTTCCCTTTTCAGAGGCTGATGAAGCTATAGATCTTCCTACAAGTCTAACAATTTTGGAGTTGTTAACTCCAGTTATCTGGACAGAACGAGTCCTGCATGCTGGACACCCACCAGATGGCAATGACTGGACTGCAAACCATCCCCTGAGGACTAGGTTGATTACATATCCCCTTTACTAACCTTTTATGAGCACTAAGAGTCAGGCAACACACTGCTATTTTCCCATGCATAAAGCATCTGCCAAAGCTTTTTTATTATTCCATTAAGCCCAGGCTCATTTACTGACTTTGTGCATTCAGAAAAGCTCCTTCCTCCTCCATCTCAACTGCTGTCATCAACAGTCTGCTCCCTTCAGAGCTCCGGGTCTTTGTGCCCAATGCTCAGGCTGCTTCTGACCAGCCTGTCCTCCAAAGTTTGCCCAAAGGTCCATGTCTTCAGCCTGTTGCTCGCCATCATACACAGCGCTGCTCCGCCATAGCCTGAAGCGCTCTGGTTTCCTTCCCTTTCCTCTCCTGTCCTGCCATTGAGATAGCGGCTCTGTGCCAGCCAGGAGCCTCCAGCATCAGTTGGGCCTCCTAGGTTCAGCACAGAATGTGCTCCCCTCATTGCTCTGGACCAGGGCTGGCAAGCCTCTCACTAATCCAACAAGCGCTGCACTGCAATGTGACTTCTGCTCTCTCTGCAGTCCCTAGAGCATCATCAAAGAGCAGGTGAAAATAAACCAAACACAAGGCCCTGTGGCACTCATCTGGACACTTCATTAACAATTGGCAATGTATTTCCACACTTCTAAGTTTAAATGCAGGAGGCAGCCTGACATGAGCTCTTTTAAAACCGGCTTTTGAGAAAGACACCATCAAATGCTCTATTAAAATGTAAACATATTGCCTATATTATGCTCCTTTCCTCCATTAATTCTATAATTTGATCATGGTTTGTTTGTTCAGGTTTCTTTCTTTCTTAAAAACATAATCCAGTACTGGTTTAGCTATCTCCTAAGTATTTATGTAAATAATGGTGTCCTTAAAGGTTGCAGTAACTGCTTTGCTAGTTTATTAAGGTCTGAATTAACCGTTCAATGAAAACTGAACAGGAAACTATGTGTAATAGTCATGTACCTTCCACTTAAAAAGCTCACAATGGATTCAACTGAAGAGCTGATACAAATTATTTTGCATACCTTTGAAAAATATTTTCATATTTTGCTTTGAAAAACCTTAGCAAATGGATAGGAAAGGATTAAAAAATCTTTACTAAACATTTTTGCTAGCACAACAGACTCTGAAAGTTATGAAATCAATAGGCCTCTCCAATCTTGACAATGCTGTGAAAAATTTTACTACCAATGTTAGTGATGTTCAGTTATAATACTTATATACAAAAGTTTCTCTTTTAGAAAAACAACACACCAAAAAAAAAAAAAATCAAAAATAGCCACTTACAATTAATTTGGGTTGACTTAAATTTCATAATTAGATAAACATGGGACAATATTGCAGTGTCCATCTTGATTGTTAAAACTTTTTTCATTGTTTTATTGAAAAATAATAAAAATACATAGCATAAAATAGAGTCAAGGGTTCTCACTACATAGCTTCAAAGGTTTTTCTATGTAAGAGAGAAAAGATGGGGAGCTTTATGACAGAATTGCTCCTCAGACCTTGCTGTGCCTTGAAAGAACCACAGGAATGCAGGAAAAATGTTCAGCTGTACTATCTATGCTGTACTTCTTTTTTAGAGGTGTAATACAAGATACTCCTGATGGTCATCAGAGTATAGAACAGATAGCAGCTGGAATAAGTGGTCAGACCTTTATTCATGGCTAGTTATCAGTAAATCCTTACGATAGGACTTTATCTTGAGACACGCTTCAGATTTTCACAGGCCAAATAATAGGAGAACAAAAGGTCATCTCCATGAGTTGTTAAATCCATGGATTTTAAAAAAAGATAAAACCATGAGTTAACAAAGTACTCTCAGGCACAGCTTTTGAAAAAATTATAAAGCAAACATGCAAACCCAGGGCCTGACATACATTATCATGAGTTAGAAATCTCTTCTCATTATAGTATCAATATTTGCTAAGCTCTTATTAGGGTCACATAGTGCTTCTAATTTGATCAATAATTTATTATCAACTTAAAACCAAACATGCCTTATTAATACTAGATAAACAACATTCTGCCTTAATTGTGTCAAAGTTAAAATGATTGGCAATCAGGAAATCCTGAATTTCTCTAAACATCCTATTTAAGGATGGAGTTAAAGCTTTAGACCAAGGAGGCAATTCTATAGAAAACACCTGCAGTAAACTTTAGTGGCATTAAAGTAAAAATATTATATTACTGAAAGAGAAATACATTCAGATCCAAATGAATCTATGGGCCACCCACAGGAAAGAGCTTAATGAAGGAGACAGAAGACAGAACACAAAACCTAAGCCAAAGAAATGAAACAAATTATACATATGGTAGGAAATTATGTATCTTAAGATAACTAGAAGATAGGATCTTTAGAGGAGCACACAGAGTCATAAAATAAGTAATGGAGAATTGGATTCTACAAGCAGGAGGAATGAATCAGAAGTCATGGTAGTGTTACTGCATAAAATAATAATATAGTATGTCAAGTATACTCCATTCCTTTGATTACCTAATCATAGAGAGGTTACTACAATATTAGAAGGAATGGTGTACAGACCAGGCAGAACAGTGTTAGGACTCGAGGTTATGACTCAGAAATTTCAGGTAGGTTCTTCTTTTACTTTTTAGGTAGCAGTAAGCCAGATGAAGTCTATGTCAGAAGAAAAACTACAAAACAAGCGAATAACAACAAAAAAAAAGAAAGGCAGCAAAATCAAGACTGCTTAACAAAGGCAGAAAGTTAAATGAATAAATGGAATTTTGTTAACCTTTATTTTTTTAAACTGCATGTTTTCTAAACAGTATGTAAATCCGTACAGAAACTGGTGAACTCTCTCCACCTTTCTTCAGAGCTTTAATAAAAGTTCCAATCTAATCTTCCTCGGAGTATTTGAAAAGGTATATTGGTTCACTATCATACAAAGAAGTCTTGAAATAGTCTGATCATTTGGGTAGGGTTTAAGGAACAAGGAAGAAGTGACAGTATACATTTTTATAAAGAACAGGACTGGTTTTGCCTTTCCAGCAGCCTGTAGGGGTTGGACCAGGAGGCTGTACAGGGACTGACCAGGATGAAGAGAGACAGAGGCAAAATTTGCTGTGATAACCACAAGCCAAGGAGCAAAAGCATCTGGGACAGAAAGTTACTCAATACATCAAAACCAAGGATGGCTCTGAGCATGGCTTAAGAGTGAACAGGTTGCTGAGGTGTGATACCAGGTGTGCTGTGAGGAAGAAAGGCTGTTCCAGCACCTAACGGAACTCAGAGCAGTGGAGTTGTCCCAGGCTAGTGCAAACATTGGTTTCTAAAATGGGATTGCCAAACCTGGGTTTAAACTTGGTGCTTTGTAAGTTTCCAGTATTTACAAGAATCATAATGCTACCATATTCTCATTTGTATATAAAACATCCTTTGATTAAGCAGCAGTTTGGATTGTGTGTCACTAACACAAGGGGAATTTCCCCCCAAAGCAAGCCCCTCGCTTTGTGTTTGCCATTGCCTTCCCACTGCATCATCAGTCCTCTTAACATTCAACTCCTCTTTACATCTGATTCAAGTATTCTTCCTGTCACTTGGAGATGACAATTACCTGGGGGGTTACTTTCAGTTGTCAGTACTTCTGAAGCAAGGGAAGTTGTCCAAGGTACATGAAAACTTGGTAATGTACCTCAGACTCTGGATATGAACTTACTTATTCCTTTTCTCAAATATAGTGGAAATACACAGAGGTTGCCACTCCTCATACATCTCCGTAACTCTGAATTTTTCAGTTCTTCCTAAGCTAAAACTATTGTAAATGGTTACCTTTCAGTAAGCGGTAGTTCATGCTAACATTTAGACACTACTAACTTACAGGTGCCAGACCCCTACACACAAAAAGGAAAAATGAAAAAAGAAAAGAGAGGAAGATTGTTTTTGACAGCTCTTGTAAGTGCAAAGCTGCCACAACTTCAAAAATGAACCTGACAACAAATTAAAACAACACATAAACTGTAAATTTTATCAAGAAAATACAGTGATATAAAATTATGAAAATGTACTGGTGTAGTTCTTGAGATAGGGTTCACTTAGGAAGTGTTTATCTAGATGGAGAAAACCTATTATCAATGGGCCATATCACAAAAGTGCCCAGGCTACGCAGAGGACTTATAATATCAGAAAATCATACAAATTACAGATAAAAGTCCCATTAGTTCATCTTGAAGCACCCAAGTACTACAGCTATACTTGTGAGTGCTTTAGAAAAAAAAAAGAAGAAAGAAAGAGTGAAAGATACGTCTCCTGTCAAAATAGATTTTTTTCCCTGATGTTTCCTACTCTAATTTTAAATGTCTCAAAGGATGGAGCTTTTAAAATTTCTTCAAGAAAGCTCTTCCACAATTGTATAGAACTCAGTGTCAGATAGTTGTCTTGATATTGATCTAAACTGTCTCTTTACGAAATTATATCCCATTATATCCAGTCACATTCCCTTTGGCACATTTTACATGCAATACCAAGACAGTCTTACTCTAATCAATATAAAGGATTTAACGGCATTTTTGCTATCTCCCAAGTATTCACATCATTTGTGTTTCTCTAGGTGGCTGTCACATTGCCATTATTCATTAATTAGTCAAACTACATATTTCTAGTTTTTACTTTTTTCCTTTCATCTCTGTCAGTCCAGCCCCTTAATGACAGCTTTTTGTGGATAAGGAGATGCACACACATATTCCAGCAGTTTTCTCACCAGCATCTTATAAAACATCCCAACTTTACAATCTGGCAATTTCTTTTAGAAGATTGAAATCACCTTTTATGAGGTGAGAAGAAATGTCTTGCCAACACTTACATTTGCAGGTTTGCTGATAATGTGTAGGTGGTAAATAAATATAAGTAAATGGCAATACAATTCAGTGTCTACTGTGAGTTTGCTTGAAGTTGAGATAGAAACCACTCATCTGTATGTATATATAATGACATTTCTTTGGCTTCTTGCAATGCTTAAGTTCGGTTGCATTCACCCTCAGCTCAAGATTCCGACACATTTGCAGCAATATCTTGACATCAAAAGTCTTTTTGAAGCATACAGAAGAAAACAGGGCTGTCATGCCCCAGAGCAGATAGGGGTGTTTAGGGCAGTCACTAAGTTAAGCACTGAGTTTGAGATTTGGCTCCTCAAAGTGTAGCTGTTCAGAAGTTTAAGCACTGTAGAAAGGAGATGGTCCCATCAACAGAGGCTGTTATGCCCTCTACCCTGAGTGTCACCCCTCTCCATGGATTACAGGATGGTCCTAATATAATGAAGAATTAACTATGATGAAACTGAACACAGTGCAAAGGTGATAAAACCAGAACTGGCTTTAGCAACGTGCACCCAGCTGGGAAAAACTGTGAGAGGACACAGACAGGACAGCTGACGCAAACTGATCAAAGAGATATTCCATACCATACGACATCATATAAGAGGAGTGAGTGGGTTGAGAAACATGACAGCTAGGGACCTTGTGTGGCCTTGATTTCAAGTGGTGAGAAATTGTGCTATTCATCACTTGTTTTGTACAAATTGTTGTTGGTGTCTTCCTTTATTTTTGTTTGTTTGTTTGTTTGTCCATCCTATTAAACTGTCTTTATTTCAACCCATGATTTTCAGTTTTCTAATTCTCTCCCCCATCCCACTGCAGGGGGAGTAAGTGAGTGGCTGCGTGGGGCATGGCTGCCACTGGGGGGGTAAACCAGCACAAGAAGAAACGCTCCCTATGTGACTGTCTCTTCCCTTTGGGAAGAGACAGTCACATAGGGAGCGTCACTCAACTAACAAACTTCATCCTTACTTCTCTAATGTAGCAAGCATAACTTTGCACTTGTGGAGCACTACTCTCATCCATTGAAAATTGGGATTTTGCATTTTCTGCCTAGCTGACCAGATAAAAATTATTAAAAAATTACACTTCAGAAGAATAAGCCCAAAGCAATATTCCAAGCATGAAATGGCAGAAATTCTCTGTGCCTTAAAGGAATACATTTTTCCTGAAAATTTTGAATCAAGGGGCACTATTGCTGCAGTTTGTTTCACTTAACTTGGCCAGCCACCTTGAAGCACCATCTTCCTCTACAGTCTCTTCATCACACACATATTACATTAGCTGTGGTTTCCCCCTCCAAATCAGTACCTCAAATGGGCATTCAAATGTTAAGATTTTTAGTCAGACGTGAAGTTTGGAAAGTTTTCAACCACTGGCATACTGAATAATGTCGTATACTGCATGGCCTGCATGGCATCTTCTGGGTCTTGAAATTCTCAGATGCTATACCTACAAGGTTTATCCAAATACACATAGCAATAAAACTAAAATAAAAAAATAAAAAAAAACAAACTTGGAAAAGCAGTGACTCCTTTCTGTCAAAACTGAAAAAATGACCGAGCAACAGAACAACTTTGATGCTACCATAAAGTAAAAACACCATCTCTAAAAAAAAGGATCCGAGATGCAAGTTCACCCTCCAAAATGTCACTGACATGAATACTGGACTATAACACTAACTTCTCTTTGTGTATTTCCACTGTCTTCTTCACTGCAAGAAATATCCTGTTTTAATTGTTTTCAGTGATAAGGGAAATAGTTTCAGCTTTTTATCTATTTAAAAAAGTACTTTGTTCAAGGATCCCAGTTTTCCTACAGTTGTGATTTTACCAAAATCATAGAATTGTAGAATCATAGAATGATTAGGGTTGAAAGGGACCTTAAAGATCATCAAGTTCCACCCCCCGTGCCATGGGCAGGGACACCTCTCACTAGACCAGGCTGCTCAAGGTCCCATCCAACCTGGCCTTGAACACTGCCAGGGAGGTAGCAGTCACAGCTTCTCTAAGCAACCTGTTCCAGTGACTCACCACCCCTGAAGAGCTTCTTCCTCTCCAAACTAAATATACCCTCTTCCAATTTAAAATCATTCTCCCTCATCCTATACTAAGACATAGAAGCATACCTCCCAGTGAAATTAGTCTGACTTGGTTGGCGCTTTTTTTTTTTTTAAATGCCAAAAGAAAGGCCTTCTGCAGTTTGCCTTACTAAAGACTTAGCTAGAGAAAAAGGCATGTGGAGTGTTCAGCTATTGAGTGTGAAAGAAATAAATATCATATTAAAGAAATACATAAAAAATAAAATAAACAAGAACGAGTCCCTGAGTTTTAGGAGGTTAAGAAGAATATTATTAAAAATTAGGAAGTTTGTTTAAAAAGAAGTTAAAATAATTGTTTTTCTGGTCTGCCTAATTTAGCTTGCCTTGCTCTTACCAATAGGAATAAGTGGGTCTGTCATTGTAGCCCACCTAGAAGAAAGAAGGATGTGTTGTCTGACAAAACCAAGGCTATGCAAGCAGGATGTAAGTATGAAAAACACCCTTATGAGTCTCAGGATGAATAAACTGACCATTCGACATATCAACAAAGGTGACAACATAAAACTCACGTGAAAGACATTATGGATGATATTGATGAAGATCTCAAGAAATCTTGTGCAATTTTCATCTAAATTCTTGTCATTTTTCTCAGCAGAAGAAAAAAAAACATTAAAAAAATGAAGATAAAGAATTAGTGCTGTGGGAAAATGTCGGAAAGAAGATGCTGGGAGACCGAAGGTAGTGACTACCTTTTATTGTCTCAACTTCATCTGATTTTATACTTTTTAGTTACATTACAGCAATTTGAGTGTCAGCACATGATTGGATAACAACTTGTTTTTGCAAGTATTGATTGGTTAGTACTTAGCAGAAAAACATGTTTTAAGTTTACTGATCAGGGGTTCTAGATAGGAGCTAAGAGTATGAGAACCAAACAAGACTGTTTTGAGAGAATTCAGCTAGCTTCTGAAAAACAACATGGGAACGAGAATGCTTTGGGAACCAAACTGAAAACAGGGCCTTCGCATAACTCATGATGCTCTCTTTCTCATAGTATTCTTTTTTCTTTGTTCCCTGTTTACCACTTAGGCCTCATCTTGTTCTTCTGTACTTTTCCATCTGTAATTGGCATCAAACGTAACGTCTGGCTGTTCACATCCTCGGTCACATAACCATTCTTTAACGATGTCCTCCACAGGAAAACTATAGTATTGAATAGGAAAACATTGGAAAGACTACTAGTGATCAAATGGGTATCTGCTCTATGCATGGGCCCCAGAGAAGCATGTGTCAAGCTGAGTACTAGCATAGCTGATTAGAATAGTTTTAAATTAAGAAATACAGGGGGGAAATTGGAAGATTTGCCTCACTTGCATTAGCTCAGTTATTCAAAGGGAGGGAAGGAAAACAGGTGAAGTTCTGGAAGCAGAAGAAGATCTGTGCATGGCCGTAGTTTACAGGAAGAGGAAAATAAGTTGGTAAGAATACAACAGTAGAAGAATGATTATGAGAGAAAATCTGAAAGTACAATAAGAGGAATGAAAACATTAATGTCGATGAGAACAGTAAATGTGCAATCAACACAGATAATGAAAGGAACATGCCAGTCTAGCCTGCATAGTCTAAAACAAGGTGAGATGCACTAGTTTTTAAAGGAAGTTACTGAACCACTGAAAGGCAAAGGCAACAAAATGGAGCTATTATAATTACTGATGCAGAACTGAAGGCAACTAGCATGAGCATAATAGAAATATTAAGACACTCCTGGCCAGAACAGTATACAATGTGGAAAGCTACTGTTAATGAAAGAGAAACATTTTACTCTAAGATGGAATTGTTATTGATTGACATAACACCACACAAGAAGGCATAACATAAAGAAAGGATGATCCCAATTCGGAATGAATATGTTCACTGTGTATCAATACCAGGGATGCTCATGAGCACAGTGCCCAATCTTGAGGGCTAATTGTGGAGAAGTTACAGAAAGGTTTTATCTCACCTGACCTGAAAACAAATCTAAAGCAGTTCAGTTTTCAAGTACAACTGATTTCTGGGTTTAGTTACTGCATGTGATCTTTGGAGTGCAACGGCACAAAGTAGGCCAGGAAAAATGATCATCTGAAAAACAAACAGGAAGCAGGAAAATGATCATCAGAATTTGAACAATTTTTAATTATGCCAAGAAGAGTTTAAAGTGCTTTTTCACAGCTTTGAAGAGTATCTTCCTTTACTGTCTGTGCTGAAAGAGGAATTGAAAGCACAAATGGCCTCAAAGGTTTCATTATTAGCCTGAGAGAAAAAAAAAATCTTAATTTTTATGCTTTCTCCATACTTTTAAGACCTTGCATTAATGTAAGTTTTAATGTAAGTCTGTGATGTAATGCTATGAGCAAGGCAATAGAATACACAAGATGACTCCCTGCTACAAGCTTCTTTGGAATAACAGACGACATATGACCACTGAAGTTCTGTTGAGTGAACCAGGAGATCAGCTTTTATGCTGGGACTTTACCTAAAAAGAATAAATGTTAGTATATACACATCATGGGACTAGTGGATAAGACTCAAAACTGAGTCTGTATCACAACATTAAATTATCTGATAATATTGTTATAAAGGAAATTCAGCTCCCCAAATCTTGGAAAAATAGGTACCACTATTGGTACAATACACAGGACATGAACACATCCCTTGATGGAAGGATGATGCAAGAAGCTGAAATTATATGCAATCAGTAGATTGAGTTAAACATATGTTGAAGATTAGAGACTGTGTTGGTTGCTTGTCTCATCATTGCTGAAAGAGGGTTCTGCCAAAGCACCACTATCAGCAACAAAACAAAGGTCAAAAGCAGGTGTCAGACCTCCAGACCAGGGGCTTCCTGCATTTCTATTCAAAGCCAATTAAACCGCTGATTATCACCATGATGCAAAGACTGTCACCATTATCACTGACTCATCCCTATGCAAATCAGACTATCCCAGACACGTGGTCTGGAAACAGAGGGCTCTGGAGACCCAGCCAGTGACAGTATTGGGCATTACACACCACTGCTGAGTGGTGAGTGTGGTTAAACGAAATAATTCTTGATTCCTGGACAACCCAATAAAAGACTAGAAGCACCCAACATCCGACAGAACATTCCCACAGAATATTCTCTGACTGTTCCCCAGAACATTCCCTGAACACATCGGACTGACAGGACGCCACAGCTGTGTGGTGGTCGCTATTGTAACCTCTCTCTCTTTTTCATTCTTTTCACTCGTTCTTTCCCCTCTCTCTTACACACTTGTCATGGACCAAATTAAGTGACTTGACAATTAATTGAATCTTAATTCCATTCCTGAAAATTGGGAAAGCCTGGTCACGATAAAGCACCCAACTGGACATCGCTCAGAGGTTCAGCCCAGCCCCTCCAACCACCCAGAGCAACCTGAGGAACGCAGGGATTTAACCTCTGCCAAATCTAATTGTGGATTGTGACAACAAGAGACTTGAATGTTTATCAGAACTATTACAACAGTTAAATATTATCAAATATAATTATAGATTGGGGGGAGGGGGCGGATTTTTTCTTGTGATTTCATGGCAGTGATTTCCAAACCTGTAAAAATTGGGGGTTTTCTGCATATTAAAATAATTTTTAAAATTAATAAATTGTTGACAAAGCTAAGCAAATAAAATAAATATATTTAAATATATACTTTACAATAAATAAATACACACATATTCCACAACCATTACCTCAATAAATATATTGGACAGACATTTCACAGAAAACATGACATGTTTTATACATCAAATATCATCACTAAAATAACCTGGAGTAATAATCATTTGAGATTACACTGAAAACACTTAATATTAACAAAATTGCCAGACACAACTGTTTATTTAGAACCTATTTCATTCTGTTAAGATGCTTAGGAAAAAATTGTGTGGTTTAGATATAGTGTCAACTCAGTCAAGCTCAGTGCTGTGGCCACTTCCCTGGGGAGCCTGTGACAGTGTTCAACCACGCTCTCGGTAAAGAGCCTCTAAATTACCAGCCTAAACCTCCCCTGTCTCAGCTTCATACATTTTAAGAACCTGCTTTTTAGACTTATCTTCATATATAGTTTGGCACACCAAGATAACATCCTTCTTGAGGATATGGTTGGATGTGTTTCTTAGTCACCATTATGTGGTAATGCTTTCTAACAGGAAAATTATATTCTATGTGTTGTTTTACAGTGCTGTAAAACTGTTTTTGTCTAGTTGCTTCCACTGTATACTGCCACTGGAGGATTATTTCAAAAGTTTCAGAAGGAGGAGCTAAAATTAACATTAAAAGTGTTCATTTGCTTTTATAACCTTTAAATAATGAATTACAGGATTGACAAAATAAATGCATTTGAAAAATTAGACAGCAATGAAAAGCATTATCTTCATAATTCTCCCCAGAACTACTTGAATCCTGTCTTACTTGCCTTTGAATGAGATACTAATCTCTGGCATCACTTGATAACTATGGTAATGTGAAAAACAGAAAAAAAACCAAACAAACAAACAAACAAAAAACCCACAAAAAACCCCCAAAAAAACAAAAAAAAAAAAACAAAAAACCAGCCCAGAACTCTCTATGTACAATGGAAGAGATTTAGGGATTTTTTTTAAATAAATACTAATATTTGGTGTATTTTTATCTCCATTTTAAATAGGATTTATATCCTGACATGTTACGCTTACTTCATTTATGTTGTTATGAGCTCTTTAAACAACAACAACAAAATCCTATGCCAATCACTCCTACTGTTACTACTAAGCATGAGTGTAGACTAGAGCATCTACTTTGCTAACACTTCAGAAATATTTCTAAGGCTTTAATTCTGATTATTTTTTCTCTCCCTTTTCCAGAGGTAGGAACACCGAGAAAGTTACAATTTTAACATTTCACTGATCCCAAATTGATCTCATTTATAACCCTCTTCAGTTCAAAGAGCATGCTGATCACATGCAGCTCCTTTTTGCAGTGAACTAATGCAGAAGATTTATCAGAACTCTGTCTGGCTTCTGATACCTTGGCCACGGGTTTTTCCTCACAGATTTTCAGATCTCAGCAGGACAGAGAGAGATGCCTTTCAGTACCCCCTTTTCCCTGAACAGTACCCTTTTTTTGTTCTGAACAAGTCTAGATGGTAGTTGAGGTGGTTTTAGGCAATTACTCCCATAGCCTGCCCTCCTGGTTTAACACATGTGAGAAGGCTTTCCAAAGGACAGTAAGACATGCACAGTTTTGCTGGTACAGCTCCCTAATTCTGTCTCCTTCCAATACATGCTGAGGTTGATCTTACAGATGGCTGTTGGGGAAGATCAATAGCCCAGGGAAAGGACAAATCATACCCTATGCTTAAATAAAAAGGTTATATCTGTTCTTAGTAAAAATTCCGAATATTTTAGGAAGAAAGGGAGAAAAATAAAAGAGACCCCGCAGCAACCAGCTTGTTCAAGGAAATATAATCTAGCATTTAAAACTAGATTTGCCTTTTTTACTTCTGACTCTCAAAACACAGACTTGGGATAACTCATTCAGTCAGACAAAACTTGGAGGGGGAATCCCTAAAAAAAACCCAAAAAAACCCAAAAAAAACCAAAAACATTTCATCAGAATGTGGTGAGGATCAACAATATTAAGACACATTTGGGCATTGCTTTTCACCACTCACTCAGCCAAAACTCAATTTAATCTCCTTCACTCAGTGATTACTTTTCAGGTTACTGCAATAATTTATTTACAGACTCTTTTGAACCAAACCAACTAAAAACATTGTGCAGAGCTAGTGAGTACTACAGGATAACAGCACTATTTTAAAGTGGATTCAACTTCCCAGGCTTTGAATTCAAGATATGAATAGGGAAAATTATGCTATATACAATAATTTGTTAAGTAAAGTTTATGGGCAGTTAATGCATACTTCACTAAATAATCCCTTTTCAAAGGGGTGGACACAACAGTTAACATAAGAAAAATGTTAAAGCAGTAATTCTGAAAAATTAATATTTGGCATAATCTTACTTTTTTCATTCTAAGACTAATTATAACATAGGAAAACATTAAGTGGGAAGCAACTTTACAAAGTGGATAAAAAGTCAACTTAAATGAAATAAACTTTGTTCATAGAAAAAATTAATATACTTTCTCAAATGCAGATCAATATAAAGTTTTTCTGGAGACCACTGTAAGTCATATCAAATAACAGAGAAAGGAGATATCCAAGTTTATTTCTTAAAGTATATATTCATGGTCAATAGGTTTTGAAATGCTCCTGCACTTGCTAGAGATATTTCAGATTTACAGCTTCTTATCCTAAATTTAAAATGTTCTTGACCAGTGATACAAAGAAGTCAAAATTAAGCATCAGACGTTTTCAAGGGAAGAATTATTTTGAAGTGGAAAACAAGGTTCCAGACCTTTTCAAGACCTGAGTAACTGGGTGATTATGTTGTACAATTCTTCACCAGAGGGTAAAAGAGTGGGATAAATTATTGTACGGGAGCTGATGCTGCTCTATTTTTTTACAATTCCATATTTTGTAATAGCTTAGATCAAACCTGAAGGCAAGGTGGACTCAGAATAATGTTTAGACCTAGGAGTCCTCTGCCAAATGATGCCATCATGTATGAGACACATTCAGAAATATATTTTTTTTAAATACTTTACAGGGAAAAAAAAAATCTTTTTTTTTAGCATCAGCGCAGAAACGTAGGTGTTAAAAAGCACTCCAGAAGCAGAAAAGGAACAAGCAGGACTAGATTTGTCATGCAAAAAGCCTTCCTGACAAAATACATCTGCCAATGACCGAGTAGTCAGTTCAAATTTTCTGAAAAATGAATGGTTTCAACTTCAGTCTGTACTTCCAGAGGTTGTAAAGCCTTTGTGTGTGAATAATTTGTCATAGTTCCAGCTGAATAGGTGTCAGACAAAGAAGTTAGGCTGGAAGGTGCATAAGTTATTAATGACTCCTATGCAAACTACAAAACTATCACAAGAGTAGGCTCCCTTCAATTTTAAAAAAATGTGAAGCAAATTGAACAAATCCTTTGAAAACTTTGTGGAACATTATATGAAGAAAAAAAAAAAAAAAAAAAAGGAGTTTGCCTTTTTTTCCTGTGTTTTGCCATGGTTGAGCCTAACAGTGGATTTCAGTATTTCAAGTTCTAAAACAGATGTTGACCCACATCTTGTAAAAGTCTGCATTGCCTTTCAGAGGACTTCCTGAGCTATTGATCCTCAAAGCCTTTTCCATAGAAACAGATAAAACTTTCCTTTGCTGTTGAAAACTCAATAAAAATATTCTTGCTTTTAATACCAAACTCAGCAAGCCATTCAAATTAGAAAAAGCCATGCACATGTATGAGTGAATATCTTCATCACAGCACTTCCCACCGCAGCTTTGCTCCTTCCAAAAACTCTTTTCTTCTGCTATTTCTAAATTTCCATGTATTCCTAACAACTCTTTTTTTTCCCACATTTCTTCCTTATGCTGTGATTTTAATGCCTCTTTCCAAGTACTTTCCTTATACTAGAAAATGCTTTTTTTTTTTCTTGCAAATGATCTGCCTTTTGAGTTCAATCTTTTCTGATAGCTCACTATTTCTATGAAGTGGGTTTTAACCCTCTATATATCTATCACATGTGTTGACAGTGAATCGTTTGTATTTGATTTACACAGTAGGTTCTGTGAGTCTATTTATTCTTCTGTGCATTTGCATTGTGATCAGGAAACCTGGGACTGATTCAGTGACTTACAATAAAAGAATAAAAGTCATAATTCTCTAAACTGAGTTGACTCCACAACTATTCATATTGCTGGTCCTCAGACTGGATTCAGTTAGGCTCCTGGAAAACATTCTACATGCCACTGGTGTCCAGAAGACGTAGAGCTCTTTGATACTTTTTAAAACATCAAGCACATTGCTTATTATACTCCATAAGGAGTATAATACATAACAGAATATACAGGTCAACTGAGCAGTTTGTTAGGCTGAGCATGAAGTAGAACAGTGTTAATTATTGTACAGGGCATCTACTCTAAGGACTCCGATTGGGAAAAATATAGTGTTTTCACAAAGAAGTGTATTTTGTTGGCTGGTTGGACAATCCAAACATACACAGCATAGCAGTGAGTCAACATCCAGCTGTCTCTGTTGTTGTGACACTTTTATCATGCCAGCATTAGAATAAACATTCAAATTAACTATTTTGAAGACTAATACTCTCTTCAGTGCCATCATGGTCTATCTCATCAACCAAAGCCATTTTCTTTAAGTATGTCCTGAACAAGTGTGCCAGCTTTTGAAGCACTTGGATATTTCCATGATCTGCCAACAGCTTTATAATAAAAATTCACCAAAACATCACTATTGAAGAGGTAAGTATGAACCATCATCTAACAGTGACTTCTTCCGAAAGTGGGAGCTTCTTCACAGTAGAAAACTCTTTCACATCAGCTACACACTGAACTTCCAGTAATCTAAGTGAGGTTCGTTAGAGTTCACTAGCACCGAGTCAGTGAAGACTGAGGCAAATACAGCACTGAGCAGTTCAGCCATATCTCTATCTAGTGTTATTAATTCACCCACCCTGTTTAGAAACAGGCCCACATTGTTCTGATTTAGCCCTTATTACTAATACTAATTACTAATACAGAGTCTGCTCACTGCCCTTGACAAGTCTCAAACCTAGTTGAGCTCTGCTCTTCCTAAAATTCTTGTACACGCCCAGACATTTCTAAATTCCTCTTTGGAATCCTGTCCATTTTTCCATCTCTGTTATGCTACCATTTAGCAGTGTACATTTCAATTTCATAAACAGTACCTGGAAAAAAAAACCAAGCAAACAAACTTTAGGGAATTCTTTTGACCATTGATATGTCCAGATATAGGACAGAATCTTTCTGTGCAGTCATTCATCCTGAAGGCATCATTATGCCTCATAGGACCTGTCAGGCAGTTTTATTTCTCTGTCCCCTAAGTTAATCTTTTTGCCTTATGTGGGGGTTTCAGATAATTCAAGCAATTATAATTTGAAATCATATTTTCAAAAGGTGAGATAAGTCTGCAAATTTTTCTTCTCTGTAATTCAGTATTAAAACAGAGAGTTTAAATGGAGGCAACCTAACCAGTATCCACAGTCCATTACCCCAACAGTGCAGAACACAAGCAGAACCTGAAAAAAATAGCTGCATCCACCTTCTTTAACCTGTCATCTCAAAGTTTTCATGAACAAATAAATGTTCTTCAAGGCCAGGTTGGATGGGGCTTTGGGAAACCTGGTCTAGTGGAGGGTGTCCCTGCCCATGGCAGGGGTCCTAGAACTGTAAGATCTTTGAATCTCTTTCATCCCAAGCCAGTCTGAATTATAGGGTTCTACGGTCACAGAAACTCCTAAAGGACTCCATGCCATACACATATTCACTTTCACTACCCCATGTTAAAAGAAAGAAGCTCGCACTTTTTGTTGGAGAACTTACCTAAGAAGTAAGTCTCTGTAGAGTTCACTTGACTGATCAGATGATGGGGGTTTTATTTTTTTCTAGCTGACCCATTGGCTAAATCTATTGTATGTCTTAGGTTTGTCAGCAGAAGGCATTCCAGATAGATCTCCCTCCAAGACCCTAGCCAGCAACATTGCCTGTTTTTCCCATCTCTTAAACTGATTAGTACTGTCTCTACCACATTTCTTTTATTCTCTTAAGTGGATGTGAACTGTGATTATGTTTTTGATACTGTTTCAGGCTGAACCTTACTCCTGTTTGACAAATCATAGGCTGGAATTTACCTTGCCAGAGCATCTCAGAAAGATGTGAGCTTCTTCCCTCTCTCCTGCTCATTTTGTCCTTGAACAGGCACTGGCTTACCAGAGAATAATTCTTTCTGGCTGTTTGCTTCTGTTGTAAGTGCAGTGGATTTTACTGCTGTACAGGAGTTGCAGCATTGTGGTGTTGTACAGTTTTTCCTTTGTACAGTATTTTTATTATCTTCATCACACATTCTACATCACAAGCAGAGTAAAAGAGCCTCATAACTCAGAGTGCATTATGCTAGTCATATAAACTACAGCGGCATTTCCACCTCTGCTCTACTGCTCTTTCCTCTCTGCCCTTACCAAATACATAGTATATGTGTGTATATATATATGTATGATAATACAGGTATACACATGCAAAATCAGAGGCACATATTGTGGGTCTGACAGTAAGTATATTATAAATGGAATGTGGCAAATCACAAGAGTTTTTCTACAGTGCTTTATGTATAATGACTATATCGCACATGGAAAGAAATAAATTAACAATGTTAACAGAACAAAGTGACTGTTACCATCACAATGACTATTTGTTCAGCATCAAAGTGTCCCTCACTCTTTGCAGATCACTTAAGTGTAATACCCCAAATATCCTGAAATTCTGAAAAATTTAGCACAGTGCAGCAGCAGTAGCAATGGAAGAGTTACCGGTGCTGATAGCAGCACTGGATGTATTCTCAAAAGAGACGCTCTACAGGAGCCTGCAGAAGAGGGAACTTGGTGAATGAGAAGTGGAAGACTGGCAAAAGGAAAGGGTACCATGACAGAAAGTGCTCGGTTCATAAAAGGATATTTTACATTAATTTTGGGAGTTCTGCTACTTTTCCTCTTAAAAAAGACAAGAGGCTTATGTAAGTAAATGGGTGGCACTGACTTGAGCAGGATGCAGAAGTCAGAAATCCTCTCCTTCTTCAGGGAGTCACCACCTTAGGACAGCTGGAGATCCTGACATCCGATATATTTTATATTGCCTGAGGAAAGTGTGTGACCCTCTGAAAAAAAACAACCAACCAACCAAGTAAACAAAGGACTAGGAAAAATTACAAGAAAATTTATTCATAAAGAATTCCTTTACTCCTTTCTCAAAACAAATAAACACACGACAACAATAACCATTACCTAAAAAAAAAAAAAAAGAAACAACCCTCCATGGCATATCAGAGGGATCAAATTATGAGGAGAAACAGAAAGAGTGAAAATTAGAAAATCACTCATACATCACGAAGATTTAGTGAAAGAAGGGCCATGTAACCTTTCCTGTCCAGGGGCTGTGAGAGAGGAAAACACCCATACTGGCAATTAAATGCTGTTTTACACATCCAGGTGAAAGGGAGAACACCTCTCATTTACAGGCCTAACTACTCTGGGACTTTTCTGTAGCTCAGAGAAGGGCTGACATGGCTTCATTTATTTTCTTCTGAAACTTCAGCAGCTCTCTGATTGGTTTAGGATTTTATTAAGCTATAGAGTACTTTTCCTAATCAGAGCAAAGACTACTGTTGACAATGGACTTAGTTTTATGAGGAAACATTTAAAAACCCATCTTGATATTCAAAAGACATAAATGTTAGTGCAAAATGAACTGCAGGACTCCGTTATTCTCGTTCATTCTGTCAGGTAATGTGAGACAATTTGCCTGGGGAAATGAAGCAATAATGATTGAAGGCCTGATTTTTCAGAGGTGTTAAGTCATACAGCTCCAGATGTTATCACAGGAATCTACAGTGGTCACTGGGTCTGAAAATTGGGCTGTGGATGTATAAAGTCTTACCATGTGCTTGTCTAAAAGGTAGATATTGGAGGACAGAAAGTAAATGTGGGGTTTTTTGAAAAAAAAAAAAAAAAACAAACACAAAAAACCTTCCTTTTGGTGTAAAATTACAAATTAGTGTTACAGCTGAAATGAACATCTGAGGAACTAAATTTGTGTAAGCTTTCTTTTCATTTCCATCTGTTGCTTGAATAGGCCTTTACTTATACTTCAGTGACTAGTTAGGAAAAAGCCTTCAATTAATATATGACTTCTGTTATACCTTTGTAATCAGTTGCCCTGGAAATATAAGACTTGCCTGTGGCCATGCAGTTACTCTAACTTGGGCTATCTAAGATCCCTAGCCTTGCAGAACCTTGTCTGGCTTTGACATATTAGAGTCTTCTGTGTACATCATGTCCTGTATGCACGAAACAAAATGTAGGTATAAATCTTTCATTATATACAGTACAAATACACAGAGGCAAGTATATTCTTAGAGGAAAAAAGTTTTTCTAAACATTTACCTTTGCTTTCTAGGTGCCAGCATTAGGCAAGACTTATTCAATCTATGTTTTCTTCACAAAAAAAAAAAGTTTGCTTCTAGGCACATGAAAAACAAAGTGATTTTCATTCTACCAATGGCTAAAGATTTTCCCTGAGATGGAAAATAAAAGCTTGTTCTTTGGATCACTGTTAGTAATAAACCTTTGCAGACTTGTGAAACACATTTATGTCTTAGTAGGTCCCTTCAAGAATTCCATAGTTAAGTCTGTCAGCATTTCAATTTAAATATCTGTTTTCAAAAGTCTAAACTCCAGTAAAAGGGTTTTCACTATTGCTTGCCTTTAAGCAAGAAGATCTATATAAATCAGACCTTTTGTATTTTAATCTCCCTCTAACTGTACTTGGCCCTTGCAACAGTAATTTGAGTACATCTACACTTTCATCTCTGCCTCAATCAACTATATGGAGTCTTCGTATAGATAGCAGAACCAGAGCAGACCAGGCCCATGATGGGTGCAGTTTGCTACTTCTTCTGATGCTGGCCTCCAACATAAGCATCAAGAAATACCTCAATAAACAGTTACAGAACAAAAGGCTTTAAGTAGCTTTGTGCATTTGGTCATACTTGTCTCACCTGTTTCTGGGTGGTGCAATTCCAGTGTAGACCTGTCCTCTTCCAAAGACTGGCTTCCTTGGCACCTGCTTCTAACATAGGGGAATTTGTACTCCTGTTATCCATATTCAGTTTCTTCAAAAACTTTCTCTGATTGTAAATCCAGCAGTCAAAATAAAGACACCTATCCCACTGACCTAATCAATTTTTTCAAACTTCAAACCATATATTTTTCAAATAGCTTCAGTTCAAAGAGTTCCTTTCATAGATTCACTTACTTCCAAACTCTGCATACCTAGCATTTTAGAACATTATATTCTATTGTATTCTATTGTACTCTATTGTATTCTATTGTATCATCGTATTTTAGCATATCATGTTATACTACATAACATAATATATACTATATATTACATTATATTAATCATATTGTATCATACCATACTGTATTTGTTATATCCTTCAGTCGAGAAGGACCTACAATAACTATCTAGTCCAACTGCCTTTCCACTTTTTGTGTACAAAATGTTAAAAAGTATTATTAAGGACATTGAATGTTTCAAAGACTGATAGACTTGGGCATCAATCACCTCTCTAGGAAGCCTGTTCCAGCATTTCAGCACCTTTTTGATATAAAATGCTTCTTAATATCCAGTTTAAATCTCCCCTGGAAGGTTAAAAATCAGGATATTAAATTAAATGTCCATTTCTCAATTTAGGAAGGTAACCAAGCAGATTTTTTTTAATGTTGACTTCTAGAATGATCAATTTGAAATAATGCTATTGTTTTTAATTCAGTATTGTTCTTGCTAACTTTTATCTAGCTGTCAGTTCATCATATACAAAGAAAATAACTAAGCATATGTACCATATAAATTGAGTTCTGGCAAGAAACAGAACTACATCAGCACTGCAGCAGAAGTGCTCCTCTGCAGACAGGAACCTCAGGTAGCTCAGAGCAACCAGAGTGACCCCACAGCAGTCTTTGGTATTGCTAGCACAGGGTTTTTGTCTGATGGGAGCACAGCAAGGCTCTTCTCCTATATACTGGAGGTCAAAATGGCACTTCAAACATGTTAATGTGAGTCCAAGTCATATTTTTGCTATTTCAATTAAGCGGAAATTAACTCCCCCCACTTCTGTACTGGCATCTAACATTTGTCCTGGGGGAAGCATTATGGTTAAACTTGCCACCCACTTCCATGTTGGAACCCCTAAAAATTAAACTAGAGTTACAGATCAGGAATGCTCTCCTACCTGCACTTCAATACACAGGGTGTCCATTTAGTTTAAAACACCTCATGTCAGCAGACAAAAGTCACTTCATAGCCCAGCTTAAGGGGAAAGGAGGAGGCAACTTCAGTGTGTCTGAAGAGGGGTCAGCATATGAAGACAGTGAAGAGTCTGTAAGAGTTTACAAAGTCCAGATGCAAACTTTGCTGCAGAGCTAGTATTTGTCTGCATACATACTGGACAGCACTACAGGTAAAACAAAGGCTACTGCTGCTAGCATTAAAAGATGAAACAATACTAAAATGTTTCTGGTTAGGATTTCTAAATCCAACCAGCTCTTTATTTTTATTTTTAAAGTATCTTTGATTTAAAATCAGAAACAAAGAGTACCTGGAGGAGGAAGAATAAAAGATAATTCAGATAATATGAGAATCAACAAAAATACGTAAGGTAAGATCCCAGTTGCAGTACTTTTGTTGGCAGGCAATTAGTGTCAGATATCATCAATACTTAAGAGAAAAAATTATGGCTTTAAGAGAAAATTTTCCCTGCTTCATTTCCTGCTTTTCATGTAATGACTGACTCTCTTTTTCCTTTCAGTTTCCTCTAATTACTACATCTGCAGTAGGAAACAGTAAATTATCTTTTTATTTCATTTGCTCTTATGACATTCAAGGTCAAATCCAACAAAACCTCAGGCTCTCTCCTAGAATGAAATTACACACTTACATGCCTTGGAGAATCTGTGCCTCAAAGGCAGGTCTCTCTTCAGTATTGCTATTGCCCAATTTCTTCTGTTCTTGAGTTTAACTATATGTATCGAAACTGAAGCACAATAAAGAATAACCTTCCTCCTATTGTTTAATCCAGACTGTGAGATTCAGACCTGACCTATCCAATTCCCTGTAAATTCAAAAGGAACTAGAAACAACTCTCAGATTTTTTCTTGGCTCCATATTGGAGAAATTAAGAAATAAAACACATGCAATTAAACCCTCACACAAACTACAAAAGTATTCCTGCTTGAAATCTACCCAGAACTTGTTTTTCTTTTCCTGTATTTAAAGATATTTAACGCCAAACTTTATATTTGTGAAAAGTGTAAGAATCTAATATTTGTTTCCAAGTTTCTAAGAATCTTAAGTATTATAAGAAAAAAAAATATTAATACATTTCAACTGATGGAAATATGGGAAAGAGTTAGTGCACTTCTGAACAGTTACATTCTGTGTGTTGTAATATATTTCAGCTCCTCCAATACCAGTTTCTTGGTTTAATGTGTGCTGCATGAATGTAAAAAGGATGGAACACAGCACTAGGATAACAACTGACTACTTGGGGAATGATTAATTTAAGATAAATAGATGCTGGCTTCAGCTGCACAGATTCTATTTCCTATCCCAAGCTGCAGAATCAGTGTTTCCATTCAAATGTTGTAAAACATATGCAGGAATCATTCTTTTCCACTCACAAACCACAGTGCATCACAGATTTAATCTTGCTCTTCTGTACTCTGTGGCTGAATTTAATTTTACTTCTGCCATCCACCTAATAGACAAAAAATGTTTCCTATTTATTTTAATACATAAACTTTAAACTCATGTTATTCTGATTTCATACAACTTCAATTTCTTGGTTTGATAGCAAATAACATAAAACTTAACTCTGTCTACAAGTGCATAATGGGATAACTTGGAAGAATATTTTTTTTAAATAAAGAAATTACAACATTCCTAACTGAAAACATATACATTTGAAATGATCATGGGACTTACCAGACATGAAAAATACATAAACATACAGAAAGAAGAATCTTGTCTATTTTTCAGTACCACAAAACAAGACCATGAATTTCTTCCATAGTAAAATATATTTTTAAAAAAACATCACCTTCTAGAAAAGTTACTGGCTCAGTCTTATGAGGTTGCACATCCTCAAGTATCCTACCCAACTGGATTTAGAGCCAATGGCACCTCCCTCTCCACAACTAAGTATCCCTGGTGGAGTCTGTATCTGTATTTCACTGTGGGAACTATCCCACTCACTCACCATAAAAAATTAATGCACTCCAGCAAGCCAGGGTGGACATGGAAGAGAAGAGGAAGGGAACGTGGGATCAGGCAAAGACAGAATTTCATTCACCACACAAATACATTTGAGATCTAACAAAAAAAGGGTGAGTTTCTTAAAGTAAATAAACAAATAAACTCACCACTGTGCTTTAGGGAAAACATTACTATGACAAATTTACCAACCAAAGACATTAATGAAAAACTCTCAAATCTGCTTTGTTTTATTCCATTGAATAAAGTGATGCATAGAACCCAAACAGACTCCAAGTACCCCATCCTCTACAAGATGAGTTTGCCAACCAAGCACCTTGCAACAGTGCCAGTGTGTGTTTCTGCTTTACCTGCAATCATGCTGCCAGATGCTGCAAGAGCCATGCCCTCTGCAAGGGAAGGGATGAGAAGTTCAATACAGCCTCAACAATACAGTTTATTTCTGAAAGGTTCTTGTTTAAGAAGGAATTTGATCTATATCACTGTACTGGCTATAAATGGCAGGGTTTAATTAGCAGGGTGCTGCAGTGATGATGTGTGATAAGAGGCCATGAACTGCCACATGCCAATAAAAAACAATCACAGACACCCAATTCCCCTCACACACCAAAACTGTAACCAGTCAGGAGAGTGCACAGGACCACTGCTCAGGCAGGTGGTGCTGGGGGCAGGAGATACACTGCAGAGAAGACCCACAAGGGCACAGATGGAGATGATCTCTTGGAAGGAGACTCTCCATGACAACAGAGGAGACACCTGTGAGACCATGACACGGTATCCTGGTTCCAGCTAGGGTAGAGTTTATTTTTGTTCCAGCAGCCGGTGGAATGCCGTGTTTGGGAGTTAGGATGAGAGCAGCACTGATAACACCCCAATGTTTCCAGTTGTTATCAGGCAGTCAAGGACTTCTCAGTTCTTCATAACAAGAAGGCAGAGGGTACCCATGAAGCTGGGAGATGACATGGCCAGGACAGGTGACCCAAACTGGCCAAAGAGAGTATTCCATGCCAGTTACATCATGCTCAGTATAAAGAGTGGTCGATGGGGGAGGGCACGGCTTCAGGACATGTGGTTTTGGGGGAGATCTGGTTCCAGGGTAGCTCTGAGCTACATGGCCTGGGGTGTGCGGTTTGGTGAGAGATCATATCCTGTATAACCATTTTTTTATATATTTTATTATAAAGTCCTGTCATCATTATCTCTCTCTACTGTCCCAGTAAACTGTCCTTATCCCAACCCGTGAGGTTTATCTGTTGGTTTTCTTTCACCTCCAGCATTTTAGAGAGAGTGGCTGTGTGGTGAAACAGCCCCCAGCTGGGGTGGAACCACAACACACAGCCCATGGGCATCCCACACAGGGAAGGGACAACCTCAGAGGATTGTGTCCTTCAAATAACTCACAGCAGATTGAGGACCACCAGTCAGAAGGGAAAATCACCTGACAGAGACCTTTACACATGTGACTCCAAACTTTCTCATGCACCATCCATTGCCTGTATGGAGGAATTGGGATAGACAAAGTGTAGTAGCCCACTGAAAACACAAGGGAAGTGGAGACCAGTAAGGGGCAGGTTGAGTATTTGGCTTACACCAAGCATGGGGAAGAGGAAGGACAGGTGCTCACTTCAGAATTTGAATGCTAATAACCCCGAGCATGTCTTGGAATAGGTTCTTCTAAAGCACTGGTTTGTAACATTGTTCTCAAGTATGCAACTACAGATAGATTTTGATTAACTAGAGTCACAGAAGAAAAGGAAAAAAAAGAACCTGACCTTAAATTTGAGCAACTTCTACAGTTTTTCACATCAGTCATTATGCAATAAGTCAGATAAGCAACCTTTGAGTTGGATAAAAAGAAGAAAAAAAGGAAAAGGAAATAAATCTGTGTTCCTTTTAATATTACATTGCTTTGTATTAGGCCTATGGATTCTTATAACTAATCTCAACATTTTTATTTCCTCTCTGTAAGCATTTAAAGCAGATGTAAATTATTCCAATAAACAGCCTGGAAATTTGCCTGCCCCATCACAGAAAAGACAGCAATAAAGATGTGAATGTTAGGAACCATATATAGAGATGAGAGATGATTTTACTCCTCATTCACATTTATTTTCTTCCCAACAGTCTTCCAGACAGGGGACCAATTAGCACTACACAGTGATTTAGTTTTAAGCATTTGTCCACAAGAATCAACCTGAAATTACTATACCATTTTATGTAACTACCCAGGATCCAGCAGATGATGACACAAACTTAGCTGAAACTGCTTCTTCTAATGGAACAACATATTTAATACACACAGTAATTTTTAATTATATGTATGACTTTATTGCTTCTTTTTTGTGGCTTTTTTTAAATAGTGGAAGCTGTATCTTGAAAGCATCAATAGGTTATGTCACATCTGTTGTAAATCTTTGACAATAAGCAGTGTTAGGAGTAGCTCTTACCTCTACAAGGCAAAATTCCCTGTCTGAATCATTTGAAAACATTCCTGGTGTGTTACCTTGTCTTAAAAGGTTGGATATTCTTATCCAACTCTATCTTATCCCTTATGAAGAATCAATAAAAGGACATTGTGCAGTTCTCAAATTATGTCTGCAGGCAGAAACAGGCTCCTGTCCCAGCTCTGGAGCAATTTAAATCCCTTAGAGTACCTCCTTATTGCTCTCCTCCTGCCTGGTACCTGCTTGCTAAGAGTTACAAATAGTGCACGGGAGTTTTACACACACACGAAGAAAATGCTTCTACAGTCAGGAATGCTTTGTGTATATGGAGCCACGGTGTAATGTAACTAGTTCATATGAAGTGGGAGCATATAGACAAGAGGGAAATCAGATTTTTACAAGGGTAGATAGTGGTAGGACAAGGGGGATGGATTTAAGATAGGGGAGGGAAGATTTAAATAGGATATCAGGGGGAAGTTCTACATGGAAAGATCGATGAGGTGCTAAAACAGGCTGCCTGGAGAGGTGGTGGATGCCCCAACTCTGGAGGTGTTCAAGGCCAGGTTGATGGGCCCTGGGCAACCTTGTCTAGATCCAGGACTGGAGGTTGGTGGCCCTGCCTGTGGCAAAGGGGTTGGAACTCGATAATCCTTAGGATTTCTTCCAATTCAAACCATTCTATGATTCTGCGATTACTTGATGTTTAAGTCCTAAAGAACTTTGTGACTATTGCTACATTGTCAGGGTTCTAGGTATTCTTTGCTATGGGTGAAAAAGAATTTGGCATCTTTATAGTATTCTTGATTGTCATTACACACCCAGCCACAGCTGTAGGATGGAGAAAGCTACAGTAAAATAGAAACAACACACGGGCTACCCTTCAGGCAAGCCAAATGCAGACCACCCCAGAAATCACTATTTTACATAGTTACACAACTCACTAGAATTCTTTAAAGATTACATTTTAAGTACAAGTTGTCTTGAATGAGGACGTAACATCTCAAAAAAAACCCAGCCCAAACCCTCATTCATGGATTAGGATATATCAGATTTCAGATGCTGAAATTAAAGCTACATGAAAATGGAAAAATGCCCACTATGATGGTACAGCAGCAGCACCCCATACTCTCTTTCACAAGCTAGACAGGCAGAAGTAGATCAGATTGAAAGGCAGACTACAACACCATGATGTAAGCAGTAGTGTAGGGTGCAAGGCACACTCTCCCAACCAAAGACATGGTCATAATATTACTGAAAATCAGCGGTGACATCAACAGGGCTACATAGATATAAAGCTGGAAGAACTGAGATTCTGGACATGTGTTTTCTATTTAGATGTCTATTCATTTTTAAGGACCAAATAACTCAAGATGTCCTGTCTGTTAGGGTCTAGACAATTTGGGGCACAAAGAATAATGCCTCATTCATAGCATTCAATATGCTGTATATTCAACAACTCTTTTTAAGTGACAAGTGACTCCATATTTCTGAGTCTTGCTGGAAAGGAATAAGGTGCAAACATTACAGCCATGTGTTTTTCTTGTAAGAAGCACTCAAACTCCATCAACAGAAGGCAGAAACACTGTTGGTTAGGCCAGAAAAGGTGATGAGCTAAAAGTTAAGAAGCAAAATACAAGTTCTCTTTATTATAGAGTTAATTAAAAGCTATTCCAAAATCTTACATAAAAACTGAAAATGAAAAAAGTCTTGGCCAACATTCAGATGATTAGCACTCACAAGTTAAAGTCTTGATGCATGATGTTACTTTTAAGGGGTAAATTTTTAAGATAAATACCCAGAAGTATGTGTTTTGATGTAACAGGTAAAATGCAGAAGGGGTCATATTAAAAATACATAGATAAGTACCACCCAACCCATAATACACCTATAGAAATGTTTCACCTAACTCCATAAAACAGGATTCTCTTATGTGCCAAACTATCCTCAAAAGTTTGAATTTTAAAGAAGTTTTAAGACAATTACACAAGCTTTAAAACCTCTTTTTTTCTAAAGTTTAGTGACACTTCCTGGCATCATATGTCAATATGTAAAAAAAATTATAAAATTTCTTATTATACAAACTTGAAAGTGAAAATTTCATTGTTAGAAGATTTGCATGTTATAATTCAGATAATTTTCATCTATAAGTTCAAAGCTGGCTTTAAGTTTGTTTAGAAAACATTTTTGTTTATAGTTGATTTAAAAAACAGGAAATAGTTTGTAAAAAAAAAGATATTGAGAATATTTAAAGTAGAAACGGGGTTCGTATCAAAACTAATGATTTCTTGCATTGACTATATGCTTTTAAGCAATAATTTGACTTTTTTTTTTCATACAGACGATCCTACTTATTCAGTTAGAGCTTACAAGATTGAACCTTGCTTTAAAATGGTACAAGAAGATATTGAGGTAGTATCCCTAAATCTAGGGATAGACAGCATATGGAAACTGCTTGTCTTACCTCTTAAGAACTATAAGAAATACCCTTTTCTGGGGATCAGTCAGATCTTGTGGCAGCACAAGCGGGTGGAGCTGTCCTGTGGGGAGCTGCAGCAAGGAAGCAGGAAGACAGAGCACATACAGGGCACGAGACGTTCTCCTGGCTAGGCCTATTTTATGCCTACATTATTCTGCCTGATTTCTAAGGATAATAATTAATTTTCAGAGCCTTCCCTCTGCTGAGAGAGGCATTGGAACCCACTGACTGCCAGTCTGCAGGAAGCAAAGAGACTGTCTGGGTACAGAACCCAAGCCTGCCTGTTGCACATTTAACCAGATCTGCGATTAGTCATTTTCCAGTTTTTCACCGTCAGGAGCAATGCTGAGGTCTCCAGACAGCTCATCTCTCAGGCAAGTCTGAAGCATGTGCCTGCACTGAATTTCAAATCCAATCTGTTTCTACCCATTACTGTTTCCCTGAAAAGCCCTGTTGCCATTTCAGCTGACTTAGCAGCCTGCTGCTATTGATAACCATTAATGTCTAGGACACAAAGAAGAAACATTTACTTACAGATTTCGAAGGCTCTCATTAGTGATGGCCTGGGAATGTAACACTTAACAAAACAAGATGTCTCCGAGTGTCTGCTTTACATCACAAAATGCTGACTCACATTTTGCTCTCATGTGCTCCATAAATGAGTCATTGAGATTGGCTGCACATAAATAATGATTGAACTTCTGCTTTGAAAGCCAAGTCCTGCCCACTCCCTGAACCACACATATCCCAACTACACAATTCTGAGCTGTAACCGGTCTCCTGTGTCACAATGGCCAAAAAAATTTTTTCTTGACAAATCTGATTTCAGATTTTGATTGTGCAAAAAGAAATCTGAAAGTTGTTTGCAATGAAAATTATTTATACTTCATTCTGTTTCACACGGAAGTCTCCTTGAGGGTGTCCACAGGGTGGGGAGGCCCAGACCATAGGATAAGGCCCTAAGCTGTAGCCTGTGATCATACTGCAGCTCTAGTCCTGCAAAGTCTTAGGAATAGGCTTCCAATCAGCAGATCACATATTCTAATTCTTTGCTTAAAAGGGTCTCTGCACAGAGCAGAGTACTTCACTGCACCTTTACACACTACAGTATAGCCATGCTACATCTACATAAGCCATACAGAATTTATATCTGATTATGGGTATGCCTCATGCGCACTAAAATTGTGATTTGCTGCTTCAGTCTGTACCATGTATCCATCTGTACCATCTTTGCCCATGTGTGAGGCAACAGATAGATGCCATTTCCAGTAAGTGACATTTAGACACCTGCTGAACCTGGGAAGAATGCCTGAGCTTTGGAGCCCTTTGCTGCCGTTTTGTCACCTTGAAAAATAGCTCTTTTAAAGACAGCACCTCCAGACATGACTGCTGTAGCTGTTGAGCCCACACAAAAGGTGGCAATGGCATCATGGGAAAATATTTATTTCTTACTGTGGAAATTGATCCAAAAAAGATCGGTGAGTAATTAAGTGTTCCAGTTTTCCAAGATAACAAAGATTAAAGAAAAGTGTGATGTTAGGCAGGAAAAAAAGCCANCAAAGTTAGAGAAAAAACACAAAGAATCAAAAAACCACCCCCAAACAAATTCTTTAGAACCTAAACTAAAATTTGGAAGATTTTAAGCCCTTCAACCAAAAACCCCTGATCAATCTAAGCCGGGTGGTATCAAAACCCTGTTTGAAAAGAAAGATGGTCCAAGAGCAGTGCCAGGAGTTCTAAACTTGCACAGATCTCCCTGTTCACCAGCACTGATCTCTTGTCCAAACTTCTAGGTTTGGCCAAAACCAGCTACAGTTGCTCGGAAGTGCTTGAAAGAACAGTCTTGGTCTGAGAATGATAAAAACACATCAACTTTGGCTTTTGCTTTCAGAATCACAGCTAAAGGAGGAAGACTTCTGCACAATTCAGTGCTTAAAGAACTCATCCAGAAATTAAGTGCACCCTGTTCTGTGTCCTTTTAGCTGTGATCAATCTCCAAACCTAAACCACAACCTCCCACGAGTGCTTTTTTTCAACTTACTTTTTTTTTTTTAATCTTACAACTGTCATGAAAACGGACAAGATAGACAAATGTTGAATTTCTTCATCTCTAAAATTACACAGGTACCTACTTCACAGAGGCACTGCAGGAATCCATTAGTTAGACCATTGTGAATACACAAGAATAAATGTCAAATACTGTTGCTTCTACTAGTAGCAATAATATTACTACTTGACACTTGAATAGTGCCTTCCATCTGAGAACCACAAAGCACTTTAAAAAAGTCATTTATTAAGATGCTGTGAGATGGGTATTATCTACCTTCTATAGATGATCAAACACAGGCTCATATCACTTAATTGAATTGCTGAGTTATCCAGGAGGCAGGATATAGAGCAGGCATAGAGCTGCAATAGGGCACATAAGACCTCCTCTGTCATCTCTAGCCACCAGGAATTCTTCTTTCTAATGTATCACCTATTTGCTCTCACTTAGGATTTTTGTGAGCTGTCTTCAACAAGCAATTTTCATTATCTTTCCTGACGTTATAAATGACAGAGTAAAGGACACCACAGAAGCAAATATAACCCTGTCAGGATATGTGTCATGGAGCATTACACAAATAATCCATTTACATGTTAGTAATACCTATTTATATTTATACTTTTCTTATTGTTTTGTGGAAAAAAAAGTATAGCCTATCACAACTAAAAATTATTTTGGAAGATTTTACAAAGCCAGAACCCATAAATGAAATTATCTGTATTTGTTGTGGCCCTAAGACATCAACACACAGATTTTGTTATTTTACTTACGATTGTTGACATTGTTTCTTGCAAAAAAATACCTCTGATAAAAGGGATTTTCCTTTCTGCAATTTACTTATTTATTCCTCAGCAAAAATCTGGTTTTATAAAGTATTGCATAGGTGCCTGCACAATCTAACTACTTTCTCTCTTGACCACTGATTAAGAGACCAGTGGATTTTATATTTTTTAAAATAACAGAAAATTATGCCTGTATGATCAAGAGCAATCACATGCCTCCTATCTGTACTCTCAGCCAATCAGCTGCTCAAATATGCTCGCTGTTACAAGTGCCTGTACGTGCAAGCCGTGCCTGTACGTGCAAGCCCCGCCTGTGACTCTAAAGGTGCAGGGACCATTCTGTGCTGAGCTGTGGTTGCACGGCCACAGCTTGGGACTGCACCTCACCTTGTAAACTCAAAGCAGCTGATGTGAGACTGCTTGCACTAATTACTTTGAATAATGCATAAAGACAGCAGTGTCATTTTTAGACTTCTGAGCTTGATACAGATGGCTACCTCCTATATTTTGCTAGAATTGTCTCCATTAAAAAAGTAAGGGTATTATTTTTGCCTAAAGTCTGGTACTATCTAGACATTTAGGTGCATAGAGAGCTTCACATGATGCAAAAGATAGAAATCTCATTAAAATCTTCAGAGTCAAGATGTGTCAAGTGATAGGTGTGCTGCCACTGGAACCAGGTGAAAATGACTGACATAGTTCTCGGAAATTAATGAGGGAAAATATTATTCTTGTTACGGTTAACATACAAAAAAGCTATAGAAATGTAACATGCATCTTTAACATATTTCGTTTCCCCACACACATTCCCTCCATCTCCAATAGCAGTAAGGCATTTAACCAGAACACTAGGTCCCACCTTCTCCATCTTAAGTGAAAATGCGCTTTCCTTTCCAGACTTTTACATATCTTGTAGATATGGCACCAGTACTTACATATTGTGGCTTAGAAAGTGGATCATATAAGCACCCTATGTGCACCTATGCATTAATGTCCCCTGACTTCATGAGTGTCACCTTCCTTTCCACCACCAATTCATAATGAGGAAGCAAACTGCCCCCTCAATATGCCTCTCACTCACAGCACTTCCCCTCGAGAGAAATAGAGGGATTCACAACCACTGCTGCTCCTGCTGCACCACACAGCCTTGTCGGCTCAGGATGCTTCTAACATTCCGTGACTCTTGGAGGGGTCCCCAAGGATAGGGCATCTTCTTTGCCTCTTTTTACCTCCTTGTCCTCATCTTCTGCTCTTTGTTCTTTTCCATTTAGCCAGCTCACCGTGTGAGAACACTCTGCACTAAGCCGTCACACATTAGTAAGAGCAAGGCAAATCATAGCTTTCCAGGAACAAACGGGGGACATAATGGAAGCAAGGAAAGTCTCTCCTCATACCACCTTCATTATTACCTTCTTTTTCTTCTGTCCTTCCTCTTTCCAGGCTTTCTGAATGTATTTTTACCAAATTAATACATAAAACAGAGGGAGAGGGAGGCAGTCAGATGTCCACAGATTTCCAGTATTCTGTGAAATCACTACAAGTTCCTCCTCCTGTCCTCAGGCTAGAGCAAGGAGGGCTAAAATCAAATTTAGATTCAAAGCTCTTTCTGCCATAGAACATTCAGCGACTTTAATTCAAGATGACTTAACATGGGAAGTCATTGTGCATATGAAAAAGACATTGCTTTTCCTTCAAGAGAGAGCTCAGCAACACTGTATTGCTAAAACAGCCAAAAGATGCTGGCCTAAATTTTTAACTCTCTAACACTGCCGTTATTTTGATCCTTTCCTCTTTTGAGAGAAAGAAAAAGAAAAAAGAAACAACTTGCAAATTTCTTTATTAAGGGGGAACTAAAATAGTTTGTTTTTACAAAAACTGTAAATTAATTAACCAGTCTGGACATTTTGTTAAGCTTGTCTGATTTTGAGAAATGATTTTGACAAAATATTTACAAGGGTATCACAGTCTTTAAAACCACTATAATGTGTAATGTTGGGTATTCCAAGTCTTACACACAGTCCTTTACCCTAATAAATTTATCTACATATTTATTTTAATATATGACACCAACTACTAAGATCCATATTCTTTATCAGTACCACCACCCTGGGTATGAATCACACACCCAGAATCACAGAATGTTAGGAGCTGGAAGGGACCTCAAAAGATCATGTAGTCAACCCCGCTGCCAGAGCAGGGTCACATAGATTAGGTCATAGATGCTGCATCCACAGCACAGATTACAGTGCAATGCATATGTCTTGTTCCATGATTTCATGAGGGTTTTTCCCATTTTTGTCTTCAATAGTCCCAGTAAGAAGGTAATCCTACTATTTTCCATGACTCCTGAACTCACATCACTTACAGTAGCTTGTATCATGCAAAATTTTCTTTGCTTAAAATCCAGTGTCTTCAATGCCCACATCATTGCATGAATATAAATCTTTAATATAAGATATCATTAAGTTTTATACATTATAAGGTCTAAAATAGCACATTTCTTCTGTTGATTTTGAACTACAACTCCTAACTTTTCCATAGGAGAAACCTAACTGTACATCAGGTCATATTCCAAACATAGGCAGTGTTAGGCATCTCAACCTTAAAGATCATTTAAAAGGAATTCAGCTATATGACCACCAGCAAGTTAACCTTGTTTACTGCCAAGCCAAACCTGATAAAACTTGTCAGTGATCTCCAATTACCACTTTCTAGCACAGATGACATAATGATCTGAAAGAAATCTGACTTGTTACTTCAGAAAATAATTATAGGACTGAAAATGCATTTCTTCTTCATGACAACAAAAATGTTGATAGAAATTTAGTATTATAGTCCTTATAGAATACAGTGTAATATATTCCTTATTTTTCTTTTTTTTTTCCATAGGGCATGCCAATTTTTTTAATAGGCTATGCCTATAATCAATAGGCTATGCCTATATTTGTTTAATAACATTACTTTTCATACAATTAGAAAAAGACCTTATGTGCTTATTATAAAGCAAAATAACACCAAGAAACCTCAACCTCAGCATCTGCAGGATCAAACCCTGCTTTGACATTATCCATCACTCTGTTTGTAAAACACAAAATTAATTTGATGTGTTAATTTTGTACTTTATAGAAGTATTTATTCTTAAATCCCCCTGGGAGCATAAAGTGTTCGAAGAATGAGTAATATGTGCCACTTCACATGGCAGATTAATTGCACAGGAGACAGGGTTTTCTATAAACATTTTTACAAGCTATTTTGCTGAAAATCATGAACGCCAAGCTCGGTAAAGCTACTTTGAGAAGCACAGATTAATTCCTGTACTAGTTACATGGGAAAATAATGTACCTTTGTGACCTCTTGCTGTGTACAAATGCCAGCCCTCGGTGCAGGGATGAAGCAGCAACCTGCAGCTGCATTCTTCTCCCCAGCCTGCCATAAGCACTCAGAGCACCCGTGACGCTTTGCCAATATTAACAAATGGCTCAGACATAAATTATTGCACATGCCTGCCTAAAAACTGTGCTTCCTAGGGATGTACTTTCCATGAAAAGTTGTGCTCCTGCAACTGAAAAAGCGATTGATTCATTCCCTGCTCCACGCAAAATCTTTCCCAGCACCATACGTGCAGAGGGGAACTCTTCCTTTTTTCCTGACAAAAGCTGCATTTTCTCAGACTTTTAGTTTGTGAAAAATGCACTCAGTGTGCTAACAGAGCAACACCTTACAGTTCACACACACTAATAAAAACAGTGGGATTGCAGTAATGCAGGGGAGGCAGTTGCAGACCTAAAACATATCACTTATCTGCTTCCCAATTCCAACCCTTCTTCCCTTACATCATATGCCATCATATGCATCATACAGACTAATAACTCATTAATTCAGACTACCTACTCATAAATTAACCAAAATACTACATAACATGTATCTGTGTCTCAATTGCCTTGGAAGTGGGAGTACACCAGTGCCGGTAGGCTAAATATTGCAGTGAGAGCTCAGTCCACCTACAGCTGCAGTTGCAGTTCATTAACCAGCTACAGAGAGAGCACAAATATCCTCACACACAATTGCCAAAATTCTGTCTTCCAAAGCTGTTACTTCTTTGTGTCGATTATTTTAGATCTACTGTCACGTTGTAGACCTTTGGACATGGATGAATACCCTTCCTCTAGCATGCTATCAATCTGAAAACAAAGCCAATGGAAAAAAATATCTATTTCCCCATATTTAGCTTCTCCTATTTTACTGCCCTTTTCACCTTCCTGAGGAAGTTCTCCACTTCACCTCTGGCCTTCTGAACCATGGTGATCTTCAGATACATCTCAGAAAGGCAGAATGAACAACCCAAGATACATCCATCTCTCACTTGCCTAATGGTGGCATCAACAACATGAAGGAATAAGACTAGCCAAATGTGAATCCTTCTCACCCAGCAAAGCACCTAGCTCAAAAGTTTCCCAGTTCCCAGTGATCCCTGACTATGACAGCATCCTTGGTGGGCACTCACTGCAGAACTGAAACAGCAGTCACTCCCTGCTTTTGGGAAGAGAGAATATCTTCTGGGGAAATAAGTGCCAGCCCTCCTTTTTCATCCAAGGGCAGGGTCCCACTGAAGTTGTTGAAGCGCAGGATTCCTCCTCAAGCAGCCTCACAGATAATGACTGTTGTCATGTTTCTGGTAGGTACTATGTTAGAGAAGCTACCAGCATGACAACAGTGTTGTCATGCTGGACAACACTGTTGAGAGGACAAGAAACAAACAGATACCCCTAACAGGGCAGCTAAACATACAAAACAATAAAATCTGTCTTATATTTTTAATATAGTACGTTAGATGCACAAAGTCTAAAAATTACACTTGCCATCCATAGGAAAAGAATTACTCCACTACATCAACAGCTGGTGTTAACTGGCCTAGTCACTCACACACACACAAAATCTGTAACAGCAGGAACAGGACATTAGCTTAATATCCAGATTTTATGATGATACCAGGATAATGATCAAGATTAATTAATATTGGGATATTGCCTAATCAGTAATTCATATTCCAAAAACACGGTGTTCTGCTTTTCTAATCCTAATTTTTGTGGAGTTTTTTCTCTGCTCTATAGAAGATAAAAAGTGTTCTATATGTGTCTTTTACTTAGATCTGATTTATTCCAATCAGAAATCTGTATCCCGAGAGCAAGTGGCACTGATGTTACTATGGTTATCATCTAAAATATGTAGCACAACACCATCCCACAGTGATTAATCCCAGAATTGCCCTTTTTAATGAACATCTATCCGCTATGAGGATAAGGAATGGGAAGGCAAGTTCTGAGTCAAACTACACTGCTTAGTGTGTGTATATTTATGCTATAGCAGCATAGTTTGTAATTAACCAGCATTGTTTGTGTTTTAGTAGTACTGAAAAGAGTCACTGTATCAAGTCCAGCAAAATTAAACAAGGCTTCACTTTTGGAGCATGGTTGCATTTCCCTTCTAAGAGAAATCTGGCAACTCAATCACAGCGATGTTTAAATTCTGGAGGTCCTAGAAACTAGTATGCATTGCCTTTAGCCAGGTTACTTGCTAAATAAAAACTAAATAAAATCTGAGCACCAGATCCATGCTGGCATAATTCAGCATGGTAAAATGTGATCAACTGAAAACATCGATTTAAAGAAACTAATATCTTACCTTGAACAAAGTCACTGGCTACTTCTTCTTCCTGTGAGTTTTAAGGGTGTTCGAAGGAACTACAGAATGCACTGCAAGAAGCTCATTATGATTCACCAATATCCACTCACCTGCTCTTTATCTTTGAAGTTCATTGCCCAAGTGGCGAACCTGAGCTTTCTCTGATTCAGTCTGCGTATACACATCGCATACACCGGGACTTCTCCTGTCAGGAGCATGAAATACATTTGTAACCGTATTTGTGAGGAAATCCAGCTACTCCATCTGATCCACCCACCAGATTGCTGTCAGAAGATCCAGCTACTTCCCTTCAGTCTTCAGATGTCACTGTCACCCTCCAAGATGCAGTCCTATCTTCTGCATACCCTTAACAGAGCTGGAGCCCAGGCTATGTACATTTCCATAAACATACAGAGCCAGGAAATAGTCTCAGGCACTATCACACAACTGCCAACACCCTTTTGTTTTTACAGTGCTACCCAGCCAATTTTGATGTATGGCACCCACCGTTCTCTTGGTGCCAAATTATAGTTTGGGGAACAGCAGAGGATGGGCAATGTTTGTGGGAGGTGGTTGGAAAGGGGTACCTTGTTCCAAGCGTGGAGAAAGAGTTTTGCTGCATGGGCAAGCACTATGAGCATCTGCCACCCACCTGCATTGCTCCTCCCTTTGTGGGACAGACATACCCTCTGGCAGTCCCAAGGTCCCACTGGCAGTGGCTAGGGTCCAAAACCAACTCTACAGGCTCTCGCTATTGCCCAAGTATTGATTTTATTCTACAGAGAAGTTATAATAAGCAGTAGATGCCAAAAACTTATTAAGCCTTAACAGCTCCTCCTAGAAACTGTAGCCCAAGATGAAATGCAAAAAGTGGGGAAGCGGAGGGCAGTCCTACACTGACTCAAACACAGAAAACTTATCATTTCAGGAAGAATCCATAACAGGTCCCCCACCTGCCACTGAATGCTGAGTCGGTGCTTTTAAACTCTCCTGGAATGGAAACCACTTGGTGGTAACTGTCTCTGCTCCATGATGATTCCTAAACCTTCCCCAAGAAATGTTTGGGACAGTGCTGCTGTGCATAGTACCAAGCACCATAATACCACAAGCATAGTAGAAACAGTGCTCTCAGTTTCACAGTCCAGCCCATTACTCTCCAGTACCTGGCACATTCCCTGGTACTATTTACTACTACACACACAACCTTTGAGGATTGGAGTCTTGGTGCTTTCTGTAGCAAATTCATTTACTTCGCAACTAACCTTCCCACTCACATATACTAATCCACTTCATTTCCTCTTTTCTGTCACTTCTGAAAACCAAGTCCTCTGCACACCTACCAGCTGTAATGCCTACACTTCTTTGTTCACTGTCCTTCAGAGCAGAGGCAAGGATTCACTCTTCTATTGTTTGTTCTACTCACTGTGAAGTACAGTATACAATTGTGGTACTAAATCACTGTACTTGAGGGCTCATTCTTAATATGCAGATCTTATCAAAATATATTAGTGCCATCAAGTAGAAAATTGACACCTCTATGTTTATTCAGATACCACACATCCTTTATAAATCTGTAAGTGATTCCAACCCTACAATTTTTCCTATAGCATGCTGTAATCAAATGCATCAATCTTTGTTGAGGCTGTCTAATATCTAATGCCTACATTCAACATCCTTGTTATGTTAAGTATAAACATAACTAAGCATCCAACAATGATAGAAAAGATTATTTTTCAATAGTGTAGAACATGAACGGCCTTACCTTTCATTGCAAGGAGACAGCTCACAGACCCTGTATTCTCATATTTAAAACACTTCAATGTAAGGTACTGCAATTACTTAATCAGTTATTATTCTTAATAGGCAATCAGGAAGCCAATTAGAATTTCTATGACAGCTCCATGGCAAGTGGAAGGTCAAGATCTGAACTTTACTAGAGTGGACATGGACAGAAAGGCTGTCAGTGATTCATCACATTCATGGTGATCTCAACTGCTAAAATTATTTGGAGGACAAGGTTTGGGGTCTTGGTGGGTTTTGTCTTGGGATTTTTTTTACAATTTTCCCAGATTACGGTATTGTTTGGTACAATGATCAATTGCAGGAGCTATAAATAGTTCATAAAACAGGTATTTTCAGTACTTTTTAAGACATAAATTTATTCTTCAAACAGTACCAGTCAGAGCACCAGGAATACAATATTACTGCAATTATACATACTTGGCAAAAGCAACACTATTTAGGTAGAGAGAAAAGGCATTCAAGGTCCTTACTACTTATGTTTACAGATGAACTCCAGATTTAAAAAGGTAAACCTTGAAAATTGTTTTTCTACTGGAACATTTCTAAATGTAGATACCTAAAAGCATCATCATTTGCTATGGCTTAAAGAGTGGATTTTCAGGCACAGACAATGGAAACAAAACATTTTTGCTGTGGATTTTAAGCATTTCCCTAGCGTTTTTTTAAGCGTTTCCCTAGTTTTGGTTTTTATTGACTATGAAGATTATGCAGGCTCAGTTAAGTCATTCTGTAAACTTGTTTAAACCCCTTTCAAAAGAACAAATTTTTTAACTTCTTCCAATTTTCTGTTTATAATCATGTCTACTGATGAAAGTTGTCATATACTGAAATCAATATAAACACTTAAAGGCTGGTCCCACAACCCAAAGATCTCAAATTGAATCACCTACAACATCAGTGATTCTTTAACGTGAAGAAATATTATGAATAGATATTTAGACTACTAGACAGCTGTCAAAAAAAGAAACTTAGAAAAACACCAAACAACAAAAACCCAATCCAATCTCATTTTCACTACTATTCTTTCCCTATTAGAAGACATAATATGGCATAACCCACTATGCCATTCATCACTTCAAGAAATATCTGCTTTATATAACAAAATCCCTAATGCTTTCAATACTCTGTTTTTTTTCTTTAAACTTCACAGAATGAAAACTTGTTCCCCAATAATGAGAGCTGTGCTGCACAGATTTATTCACCTAACCAAAATGAAAGGCATATCTTCTCCCCCATGCGTTATCATTTTCATTAAGACATGTCCTCTAGGAAATAAATTTGGGCACCATTTTTTTATGTTGGAGAGAGGGTTAACTCCTGAAATAACAAACATGTTGCATGAGTATCTTTTTAAGTTTAATTTCTATAATACACTTATAATGCTAAGCAGTAAAACAACACATTTACTGTACAGTGTATTTATATACATATATACACACACACCATGTCTGCATCAAAGCACACAGATCTGAGATTTTTCTCTATTGATTATAATAACCACAAAAACTTATCACTTGCTCCCTGGAAAATAACTTTTTTTAAATTGCTGTTTATTATCTGGGTAAATCTCTGGCTCAAACATTACTGAGACTTCCTCACATTGCCTCTTTGCCACCCTGAATAGCCAAGGATTTATCATTCTGATTAAAATTTGAAATCTTTGTAAGTAGTACCAACTTTTCTTGATGGGTTCACTGAGCTATTTTTTCACAGAAGTTTTGCTTTCTTTTCTCTGAAGTGAAGCATGCACTTAAACACTGAAGAAGGAAAGAGCTAGGATCCATTCATGTAGATGCACACAACATAATAACTAACTCCTAACATTCTATGTATCTGTGTAATGCTTTGTAATCTATGTAATGATAACCTTAGAATTCTGACAAGGCAGAGCAGCAGTATGGCTTTATAAGGACCACAGTTAGGCATTCAGACAGCTAGGAGAAGCCCCATATGTATCCAGTGACAATTGCAGGATATGTTTTTATTATTTAGTAGGCACAAACTACCTGTATACACATTGCATTGTGAGCTTTTGACTTCTGCTGTATGGAGACCTACACAGCTGGCTGCACTTTTAAATTTTATTTTCTAAAGTTCTCAATAGCTACGCGAACAATTTCTGATCTGGTGCTCATCAGACTAGGCAGACACTCCCTGAGTTGAGATGCTGTTGGGCACAGGCCTGTGGCCAAGTAGATTGTGGCCATCCCAGATATTCTGTTCCTACATCATAATGCCTTCCAGCATGGTGGGGCAGTTAAAGCAGCATCTGGAAGTAAGCAGCAGTGCCTTTCTCCCACAGAGAAATCCTTATTATCCACTCCACCGATCACCTGCCTTAGCCAGCATTTGGACCACAGTATTCAGCGAGTGACTGATGTGAGGATCACTGCAAATTCTTGCCCTGTCAACCTGCAATGCATCACCGGAAGATTCCTATAATCACAGACAAGTGCTCAAGAACATGCTCAAAACATCACTATTTGAGCTCATTTTCCAGTGTCTAACAGAGAGTGGCAGGAACGTACACCTTTTGCTCTTTCTTAGGACCACCCACAAGAAAAAAAATAATTAGTGGTCAGAGATTTTCACACCTCATGGAAAATCATACTTCCAGTGAAGAGGTAACGAATAGTACAGAAAAATGAAGAGCAGCTTGGACAAATAATTTGTATGGATCACTTCTGAAACCCACAAGAAACTACTAAAATAAAATTATAAAAATCTGAATCCGAAAACTTTTCTTTGAAAATAAAAAACCCCACAGGTTGGATTAATAAGTTTGTGCTTCTAGCAAACCCTCTAATCATAGTGTTGATACAGATTTCATTGGAATTTTAATCCAAAAGTCCCATCTACCAGATATTTTGCTGTCAAAGAGCAGATTTCAAGAATTTCTCTCCTTATGCTTTCCAATCTTGTTTCACGAGCCTTCCTAACATGTTACAATCTAAGTTGGAAATGCAGGCCACAGATTTACAGCCAATTACAACTCAGAATTTTCTCAACAACATCAAATACATCTCTACAGTTCAGTCTGAGTAGAATATAGATAGAATATTTCTGTTGACACAAATGCACTAAATCTGTTTTAGAATATGTTCCAGGGAAAACATCAATTGAAAAATTGATATCAACTAGACTTGATTAATGTATGAATTGTTTCAGAACTGCATGCAATCTCTGTGCGATAGTTCCGTTTCTTTACTTGAACCAGCTTGCCAATTATCATTATGCATAACTATGAAACTGGGACAAAATTTTGATGATGATGTTTACATCTTATCCAGTATGCACATAAATTTAGTCTAGTATAAAAAAAAATTAAATCCACCAAAAAGCTGTCATTAAAGTGTCTTACGGCTGGGTACAAAACAATACGTTCTGAGCAGCGAACAGCGTTTTCAGGCATGTGTACATACCCCACGACAAATCTTGTTACTCATGCGCAGTAGCTGATTGTACAAGACAAGCAGTGATATGTGCCCACATAAAATACAGAAATGCAGAAGTGAACTCTGGATATCTAGATCTAAAATTACAGTAGCTGCCTCTGGTATCACCTGTACAGATTATCATCATAAATCATGTTATTTTAATACTGTTCATTCAGAGCTTTGAGGATTTAAAGGTTAACAGCAGAGCTGGTTGGATCTTGGAAAAAAAAAAAAAACACAGTCTTTGCAGCTGTTGATGTGAATGCTGAACAGCTCTTAAAAGGATGTTCTTCCTGATATAAGTTTGCATTCATGGACTTCTGCATGCATGTTTACAAAATGAGCATTTTTCCCCAGTGAAGACCGCTTCATTCCTTGGGTGAACAAACTGAGTTTAATGGTATTGCATGTTAGGTTGGGAATTCTGGGTCCTGCAGGCCCACGTATGCATCTGTATTTCTCTACGACATCAACTTGACCCTGTAATACATTTAATTTGACATTTTAAAAGAATGTTCCCAGATCCATATTTTTATAGTGTTGTAAGTATAAAAAACTTTCACAGTAAGATCCTGGATCTTGGTTTCTAAAGAAAAGTTACAGCTTCTGCCATGTGTTGTAACAAACGTGACGTGCTGTCTTCCAGAGTGAAGACCTTGAGGGCATCATGGAAGATAAGTCCACACAAGAAGCAAGACTTATACAAGGTGGATACACACAAAGCAGCAAAACCAAATCTCTTGCAGTGTACTAGTGTCATTTTAAATTAACAGTATTTCAGCAGGCAGACAAAAACATTTTATATTTCCTTTTTTTTTTCCCCTTACAGAAAAGTCAGCACTTTCCTCAGGGGAATAATTTTCCACACTCTTCTTAATATACCCCATAGATATCCTAATACAAGTGAGAAAAATGACATTTGCGGGTAATGATGACCAAAGTAATTAGTTGAGATGTAATAAAAAGATTTTTAAAAGGTTCTTGCTGTTAAATGCCAATAAATACCCAAAACCCAAGAAACTGAAAAAAGCTCCAAGCCTTGTAGCCAAAGGCTGTACATACAGACCATCAGAGAAAGCCAAGTAGGAAAAATGTACCTATATTCTGGCCAGTCTTTTCCTTCTCCATTTAGTGACCTCTTCAAATTCTTTCTGGCAGGGAATAAGTAGATTCTGATTACGAGATTATTTTGACCACATTTTTTTATATAAGGAATCCAATCTGAAATGAAAGTATTTGCAGAACGGAAGTTACTTTATTTAGTCGTTAGCCAGAAGAAGGAGCTGGAGCATCCGCCCCAGCACAGGCAGGTGAGCGCTTACCACAGACAGTGCATGTGGGCAGGAGTCCAGAAAGCAGGGCAGGAACAGGATGAACAGCCTTAAATGTTTAGAACCTGGTTAACAGCTCAACCCACTATCTGCAGAAGCACCTGTTCCACAAAAACTAGGTCCCTACATCTATTTTCAAACTCGTACATAGGGCAGAAAAAAAAATAAACACACCCCCCCACACCCCAAAACAAACAAAAAAAAAACCCCTAAACTGCTTCAGTCTGGGTGAGTATAATGTGTATGAACTTGAAAGCGAGAATGCAAATGGATGTAACAGCAATAACTCTGGAAGTAATGGACAAGCAAGCATAGCCACATGCAAAATAAAAGAGAAATTGATCTGGTTTTAAGAACTCAATTGAGAGACCAATAAAAATATTGGAATGCTGGAAAGGCACTGTCAAACATAATGCACCTGTTTAACGTTATTGCTAATTGTGGGTGAAGGAAATGGCCCCAGCAGACATTGGTTGACGATGATTAAATTTAATTGCAATGCTATATACAAAGTGCTACCCACCAACTGAATTATGAACAAAACATGCTTAAAAGTATTGCATTACACAAAACCAGGTTTAATACAAGGCATGAGCAGCAACGTTACATGTGGGTAAAAACACTTTCATACCTTCTGAAAGTTCTCCCTGTCTCCCATGTGTTTCAGAAATGCCCAGAAAGCACAGGAAGGGGAGTCACAGAAGCAGGGAATAAGATCACTGTAAGGTTGAGTGTGGGCTGCACGGATGTTCGTCTACTCCGGCACGGCAGAGGCATTAGGGTTGGTAGGAACACACTCAGCCCGCCCTGAGATGTGAAGTGCCTAGTCTCAGTGAGGCTAGAAACAGTTAAGCAGAGTGCCTTCCTTTTGTGTGAGACAGGTGCCTTGGTAAGACAGCTTTCAGCAGAGCGCACAGGATTCCCCCTGGCCGGTGGCCACTTCTGCTGCAGGCAGCTGCCAGAGACTTTTGGCACAGAAGAGTGAAAGTACCACTTTCATGTGTTTCTGTCCTATTTCTCCCTCTTTTCCTTCAACGTTATTTTCTTAGCATAGTTGGGGATGTTTACACCACACACACACACTTTCTTTCATAGAAACTACTCCGATTATTTATCGGAGCTGCTGTTTCATAACTGGCCATTCTATACTTCATTCTTAATTGAAATTTTACTTCTCATGTATTTCCTTTGTTAATACCAAGGGCATAACCTTCCTCTCCACTTTCAGCGCTGCTGAGGATGTAGACACAGTGCTGAGGGATGACTTGCTTATGTTCAGAAACTCACTGGGCTTGCAGATATACGATGGCTCCACCTTTTAACCTGCAGCCACCTAAACCACATTTCACATCATACACATTCACTATGTCTAGCCTTTAAATTGCTTTCTCACAACTGTGCTTGGCACACATCTCTCCTCAGTGGTGGCAAACACAAAACTGGCGTTCTTTGTGGCAGACTTGGTTGTGCTAGCACTTCCCCATCAGGCTTAGGCAGATGGAGAGAGCTGCTCAAGCCATGGGCCTCCTATCCTCTATTTAAGGTCCCTCAGTCCTCAAACATACTTAAATTTTCCAAGTTTCCAAGTGTCCAGTGCTGTTGTCCACTATAGAGAATAACAATGTACTTCTCAGTCCTGGTTACATTTGCTTTAGTGCTGGATCAACATGGTTGTGGCTCAGTATCAACTAGACAATTATTATTTCCAAGTACCTGCAATGTACTTATTTAGAACTACTGCAGCCTCTGGACATGGTGTGAGAGCTATGCTTTTTAAAAGGTAGCTTTGTGTAACAGAAGCATCCGCCACACCCCACATCCCAAAGAAATTAGGCAAGCACTAAGTGAACAAAGCAGCTGCTTTATAGCCTTATTAGAAAACAGCTTAGAGAAGTATGTGGAAAAAATACTGTATTCCGCTGAAGCTGCAGGGAACAACGGAAGAAAAATAATTAGCCAAGTCAGAAATTGGCAAAGGCACTGGGTCTTCTGAGTCTTCTATTTCCTTCAAAACACAAAGGGAACTTTAAATAACAAGTAGTAAACGAGACTTTGTTTATATCTCACCTTAAAAAGCCACAAGCAGAACACTACCCCCTAATAACATCCTTGGCTCAGAAATTATTCAGAAGCAAGGGGGCCATCTGCTGAGTTCCTAGTACTGTTTCCCGCTGTATCCTGGAAGATTTTATTTGAAAGTTTTGCAACTGAGCCTTTCTCAGTGCCAGCTGTTCTGGACCTGTGAGGTGTGGCAGCAAACCTCTGAGCAGGTTGGGCTGCAGGTAAGTATTACATAGTATATCTATCACGACTGCAAAAACTAAAAGCAGTACACTAATCAATGTATCTGTTCAGGATGCAAAAGTTCTGTAGACAATATCATCAGTCCAAAGTATGTGTAGTATCTCTGTGTCATAATGCATTTCATTAAACAGAGATTTTCAGAGACAGAAAACATGCTCCTAATATGTTCACAAACACAACTTTCTGGATAAAATATAGAAGCTGAAAGCACAGAATCAGGTCTCTTAAAATAAGCAGCTTCCTCCTTAACTAACTGTCCTCTATCCTCAGCTATGTTGGCACTACACTCAAAGGCAGCATTCCCTTCACCATGCAAGTCTATGACAAGCCACTGACACATTCACTGGCAACTCCTTCTAATTCCACTCTTTCTGAACTCATTACCGCTAACTTCAGATCCCAGCTTCAGAGCATGCATGCCTGGTCTCTTCTCCAGTGGGTGAAAGAGTGCAAAGGAATGGTACAATTTAAAAAAGGTTTTCTGGCAGAGTCACCACACATCTACATGCAAATATGAAAAGCACTGCCTTTGTAGTCCTCCATATCTTGTCTTATGACTGCTACAGCTAAAGGTCTCTCTGCACACCAGGAAAAAGGACAAAAATTATTTCTGACACAATAACAGCATGCTAAATAAATACTACAGAATCATCCAGACTGAAAAATCCTTGTTCATATAGCCATGAAATTTGATAAAGGTATTTAAAATATTCACCACTGTTCTCATTTCTTAAAGCATAGCCTTAAGTCTACTGACATTTCATGGTCTGTTAATACAGAACACTAAATATAGAAAGGTACAGGTTATCCATTAAAGACTATGTAGACTCATGCGTAAGATAGCTTACAGTGTACAAATATAATACTGTTTAATGGTACAAACTATAAAATCAAATCTTCAAAGCTGCTTCAAAGTTCACCATTTAAAAAGTGGCTGCAAGACATAACCCGTGTCTTTCAAAGTTATAATCAGGAGGTATTAAATAAAAGCATAAGCACAGCACAGTGGACACAAATAAATGCCACTTTCTTAAGAGTATGAGAAGTGGTCCCAAGTTTAACTCATAGCTACTGAGAATACAAATAGTTGGAGTGTTGGTTTGTGTTGTGTGGGTGTTGGTTTTGAAGGTTTTCTTGTGCTTGAAACAGTTTCACTCAGTCAATACTAAACCTCAATATTCTTGACTCCTGCAACCAAAATGCAAAAACATACCCACATGGAGTTGTCTGATGTTCACTGTTCCTAACTTCATAAAGAGTTCTAGAGTTATGATTACCCATCATTAAAAAAGTATTTTTATCCTGTACCTTTATTCCTACTAACTGCCCATCACTCCCTCTCCACAGGACATAGACCATCACCTCAAAATCCTGACTACCTTCATAGAGCAGCCACTAAAAATGCAAAAGGAAATAAGGAAAAAAAAAAAGGTAAGTTGATAAGTGAAAGATTTCCCTCAAGAATTCAGAATGAAAGGAAAGGATTGCTAAAATTCAGCCCTTTCTACATAAATAGACCCAAAGCCATGTAAAGCATCCCAACTAATGGTCAAGTGAATCTCAAAAACAAGACCTTCTATTTTAAGGAAGAACAATACAAAGAACTCTTGCTACTTGTTTCAAACTCTAGGAAGCTCACATGAAATAATGTTTCTATGTAGTGAGGTTATTTTAAACTCTGTAATTTTTGTCCCTCTCCCACTAAGTCCTAGATAGTTGGCTTCAGACTGAGATGCCTCAATTTAAAGCAAAAATACTTCTAAAAATACACCTTTAAGCAATAAGAAACATCAATACAATTATTTGTTGATAATTTTTCTCTCATATTTGCATTTAAACAAAAACTCCTTCTGACTGGTAGCAGAACTATATTAAAAAATAAGATTTGCTAATGGAGTCAGTTATTTCGCTATGTATCTAGACTGAGTGGTGTGCATAATCAGTAGGTAACTAGAAAGAAAAGGAAAAAAGTTGGAAAGTAAGGTATTTGGAATGAAGCCTCCTGTTAGCCTATTTGGGGGCTGACACCTTCTGATAATCATCGACTTTGAACATCAGTTGTTAAAGTTCTACTAAACTGTTACTATCAAGCTTCTTCCCACTTCAGACCTTTGAGGTACTTTCCTTTTTTCCTCTAAAGCTTTGTACAGAATTCACAGTTAACGTCTCCTGAATTTCCAGAGTGCCGTCCACTACGGAGGACGGCAGGTCCCTACCCCTCAGCACGTCACTTATCCGGCACACTGGTAGGGAAAGTTCAGTCGCGGCTACGGAACCCTTTACGAGACCACTACGAGCGTCGTTAGGTGGAGGAGAGGCTACAACGCTCCGGGGCCGCCGAGCCGCCCCTTGGACAGCGCCTGCCCCGGGCCCCTCCGCCCCGGCGGCGGCAGCGGCACGGCGCCTCCCCCGCCCGCTGCCTGGCACCCACTCCCCCTACGAAAGGCATTTAGCGACTCACAGAGACCGTCTAGGGCAGCTGGACGGGTCTCTGGTCTGCACAGGACCTCCCCAAACTTCACGCGTGTCCTGCCCAGGTGTCTGTCTCGACAGGTAGTTCACAACACGCCGCAGCCAAACGCCAAAGTTCCGGTTTTGTTTTTTTCTCCACCCCCCCTCCCCTTTTTTTTACAGCACAAACCAGATAGTTGATCGTTTCCAACATACCTCCCCCGGACAGGATACTGAATCGCGACACCTGGAGCCGACACGGCGCCTTCCCCT
>VXBZ01006150.1:250004-332503 GCA_013399135.1 Heliornis fulica
GTGGTGGATGCAGCCGCTCGCTGCCCCGGTCCTCCCGTGCCGCCGCTGCGGTCGGCGCCGCGCCTCGCCTCCCCTCCGCCGGCAGGGCGGGGAGGCGGTGCGCCGGTGCGAGGGGGGCGGAGGAGGGGTAGGGCCGGAGCGGGGGGCTTGCAGCCGGCTGGGGAAGGCGGCGGCGAGCGGGAGGACGCTGCCCCTCGCCGCTCCGGGGTGGGGAGCGGGCCGCGGCCGGCAGTCCCGGGCGGAGCGGGCCGGGAAAGGGGGAAAGGCGGCGGGGAGCGCTGGCCGCCTTCCTTCTCCTCTTCGCCCAACTTTCCCGCCTTCGATGGTGGGGAAGTAACGTCCCTTCTCCGCCTGCCTCTGGCTGCTCTACCACCTCTCCCCGCATCCCATCACCTCCCCACCCTCCGCTGTCCCGCAGGCTGTCCTCAGCCGCAGGGGCGCGGGGCGGGAAACATCCTCCACATATGAGCGGGCACCTTTACCCCCCAGCTGGCCGCGGTGCCGGGTTAACGGGAAACATCGCTGCTCCGGTTCCCGCTGCCCGCTGGAAGCGCTAATTCGCGCCGGACTGCGCGCAGCTGGCCAGGCTGCCTGGGCACCCCTCCAGCCTGTGACTGGGCTTGTCTCGATAGTACCCCCGACAGCTCGTGAATTTAGGTGTGGGGCGTCATTTACGGCATAAGTGATTCACGTAGAACGGCAGGTACGAAATTCTTTCACCACTCAACAGCTGAAACAGGCTTGTTCGTTTCCCCTTCTGTAAGAGACAGGCACAAGGTACCCCCTGCACACACTCAGCCTCTTTCCATCAGGTCACGAGTATTGTCTCTGCTCTGGTACTTACCTAGTCGATAAAAATAAATCAATAAATCGTGTGGCCTTAGTAGCCACCTACAGATCATTCATTTCTTCAAAGTAGATTACTTTAAACTGCAGATAAGAATTGTTTCAGATTTTTCATTTAATCCAGCAAAAGCCTATGTTTTTAGATATTTAATGAACAAAACTGATAAGCCAAGCCACACTCATTCTAATTTTAGCTTTTCGAGAACTACCTATCTATGAACCTAACAAAAGAAAAGAAAATCTCACCCAAGCCACCATAGATAACACTGCCTTGACAAAACTAATGTTTTGTTGTTTGTTTGTTTTTTTGGCTGTATATGCAGAATAGCATTGTATAGTCTTAGTGTACAATACTACACATGCAATATAAAATTTTAATATATGTCTATATGCACATACATACATACAAATGGTCAAATCTGTTAAGTATTAAGAAGTATATCATGCTATAAAGAAAAAAAATTCATCTGAACTTGGAATAAACAAAGCTGGATTTAACATTAATTATTAAAAGCATCCTTATGCTAACCACAATACAGTGTTTGACAATGTAAAAAACCTGTGGGGTGAAGGGTAAGCTGGTAAAACCCGGGTGCAAGGTAAACAAAAGCAGTTGGCTTTTGGCATAATGAGTATTTGAGCCACAGAGAGCCGTTTGTGGGGAGAAAACCCTATGGGTCAATAATGTCTCTTGTGTGTATCTTGGTTGGTTGTGGGTTGGTTTGGGTTTTTGATTTTTTTTTTTAATTGGTGATATTTGACTTTTATCAAAGTGGCCAAAACATGCTGCATAGCCAAAAATTGATTCACAAAATTCTAAAGTTCAGTCTGTGGCATCATTCCTAATGCCTGGAGTTCTCTCAAGTAAGGATTCCAGAAATTGCTATGTGATGTGATTGTGGGATGCAGTTCCAGCCTGGGACACACACCTACTATCAATAAGGTGGCTGAGGTTGCATCTGCTTATGGATATGCCATGCAACAATCAGCTCACGGCATACCGCTAGTACATCGTTCTGTTGAGTAGCTTGCAAGTGTGTGTGTTATGAAAGTTCAAGTGATATTACTAGCTGGGACCAGCAAAACTCTTGTTCCCCCCCTACCTGCAAGGAAGGAGGGACGTGCTGTACCCATCTTTAAAGCATCTGGGGAAAGAAGTTGTCACTCACTGGTGATATGACAGATAATATTTTGTCTCATTAAGAAGCTTCTTATTTACACTGATTAACTCTATAAAAAATGGATTTGGTCTTTCCAGTGTTTTCTGAGTGTCACTTCAGTTCACAAGGGTTCTCCCCTTGCCAAAGGGTGTTGTGGGTCATTAATTAGTCCTGTGGATAAGTACACATCAGGCTTTGGGGCCTGGGAGCAGCACAGTGCTCACAACAACGGGCCTGTGGAGGATCTTTCTGAAGTAAGAGTTCACATTGGAAAGTGGCTTTTGAGAGATGGTACTGCCATACTGAAAAAACTTACCCACTGTTAAGTTGGTGTCAAAAGTGAGCTTTTATGATTATTTCCTCCTACAAATCGCCGTTGCTTGAGAGACTAGAAATTTATTCTTCTTGGCATATAATTTACATATTTTGTTAATTTCAAGGTCTTTCTGAAATAACTCCTCTCAATCCTGTTAAAGATAACAGTACTAACTTCACTTTGAATTTTGGTCTGCGGCTTGACTTTCTGAGTCTGCACTGAATATGTTCTGGAGGTAAATGCAAGCATCTTTTCTCTCTAGCAATGCGATGAACTTTCTGAAACTTTGCTTCTCTATGGTGCAGCTGTTGTTTCTCAGAACAGTTTTCTCAGAGAGGTAATTTGCATCTCATATCAATGACCTGCATAGAGGTGTCTGTTCCTTTTCTGTTGTGGAGAGACCTGAGAAGTCCTCTCCACAGAGCTGATGATGTTCTCTTATGAGGTGAGGGAGAAGGTACAGAAGACCCACACCACATGCATATGATGGAGATGTGGGTTCATATGTCGTAGCTACACAGACTGGCCAGTCTGTATCACCTGCTTCAGCACAAGCTGAAACCATGCAAGAGCTTCACTGTAGACTAAGAAACAGCACTTTTCTCCTTAAACTTATAGAGTCCTCCACAGTTCATTTATTAAGATTGTATGAAAGGGAAATGGTTTGCCCCAGAGTAGACCACACAGTACTCATTTTACCCTGCTGAGAAGGATGATGTGCTCAATTGACCCTGCTGTGAAAAGTAGAAGTCGTTTTAGGCTTGCTTCACTTTGCAAACTTAGGGGAATAGTTACTGTGGCCACCAATCTAATTTATAAACAATCTGTAGGACACAAGCCTGAGAAAATGAGATTAAGAGTTGTCAAATGGAACGATTAGACATTAATTATAGCACTCCCTGAACATTCCCTCAAGTCTCTGGAGATGCTGCACCTTCTTCTCTTTCATCACAGGTCAAGCAGAAATACGAGCTTTAGCTATTAGTAGTTTCACCTGGGTCCAATCCTTCACTACCTTAGATCTCATAAAGTACTTTTCAACTGAGCACAGTGGATGTAAAATACCACCTTTCAGAACATTATGCTTTCTCTGCAGAAGTGCTAGTGACTTTTCAAGATTTGAGGAAGTAGAGAAGCAGGTCAGCTGTCACTAAGAGGTGATGATTAGAATAATGAAATGTTCTCTAGTTAATCCATTCTCCCAGGTTACACAGGTTTTTTTCTATCATTAATAAAGGTTACTTAGCATTTATTGCCCCCCCCCAAAAAAAAGTCTGTAAGCATGTTATAATTATTGTTTGTAGGGATTTTCCTCATTGCACAATGTAGTGTCAAATTGAAATACCCAGCCTAGCTCTACAGCTGCTAGTTCTGATATAAATACACTTTGAAAATCCAACAGCAGAGAACCATATTAATGCAGTCATATTACTTTTAATGGTTAAGATGCTAATTCATATGATTCTTTGTGGCATTAGACAGTACAGTATAGACCTACTCTTTAAACCTTGTCTACATTGTGAATTTTATTGAAATTGTAATTCAAATATTGTTCCCAATGAGTTCCATTATACTGACTTTGTCTGCTGTATAAGTAAATTCTATGGTTAGCATGATTGGCTGACTGCTAACATAACCACTCCTCAGCATGGATACAGGCTAGAACTGCTGAAGGGCCCCAGTCACAGAATCACAGTCCTAAAAACGCTTTCCACAATCCCCTTACAGAGCTCAGAAAGAGCAAAGACATCCTTCCCTGTGCCTCCAGACGGGAGAATTCAGAGTGCAAAGAATCTTCTGTCACTACTTCTTTGGAAATTTTACTTTAGCAATCAAACATGAACAGAGGATGTGTAAACACATAGCTTCAATACTGTTTCACAGTCTGGTTATTCTCACTTGAGTTAGTTTAACATGAGATGTTTTCCAGTGTAGAGGAACCCAAGTGAACCTTACAGTAAGAACATACTCTGATACTGATGTGATTTTTACAAGCAATCCTTCTCACAGTATTGAGTGAGATGAAAATCTTGGCAAGACGATTCAAGTAGAAAAACACACAATGATATAATAGAAATGTCTTAGTGGAGAATTACAGTGTGTGTTATCTTTAGACACAAAGGAGATTTTAAAGCTGTAAGTCAAGTCCTGGCTATATATGCAGACCTTTGGATTCTAATTTCTTAAAGTACATATTCATCCATCCTCAGTTCCTTTAACACATCCACACAACCTGTAACCCCTCTCAAGTCGAGCTGACCATAACTACAGATAATTTCTCGATTTTTAGTCTACTTTTCCCAGTGCATAGGGAACATTTTGTGAAGTATGATTCTTATGAGTCCCTGGTAAATAAAAAAAATACAAGGTGAGCTGGTCTGCATAAAGCTTCTTTGTTTTGCTTTGGAATGGCAACTTCAAATCTCTGCTCTTTTCTCCTGAATCTTAAAAAAAAAAAATTACATTTTTTTCTTGAAGTAAGTTTTAGTAAAAGCTTCATTACATCTGTCTTTATTTCATTAATTAATTTAGAATATTTTAACCCTTCCCTATTTTACTCCATTTGAAGTAAACATAATATTGCTTAGCCAAACATTTTTAATCCTAGACTGCCTCTTTTTATCTAAACATTAGTTACATTCCTCTTGTGAATCACTTGTGTAAGCAGCTACTACCCAAAAGTTGAATCTGACAAGGTTTATACACTTGAAGTATTGATGGCCAGGTTATTCTACTCTCTAGTCCATGCAGAATCAATGACACCATTTTACTTTGGATGGACCGTTTTGGAATGTCTAAGTGCTGAACAAGCACTTTACAGCTTTCTATTAATTGTGTAGCCAGCAAATACAGCAGCCTTCATGATGATCAAACCAAGGTGCGTGTGTATACATCAGTGAAGAGTGGTAAATCATGCTCTACTCTTCTTACAGGCTCATGCTCCACTGGTTTTAAGAAAAGCATATAGTTGAATGAGAATCTCATTCAAATAATTCATCCTTACTCTAACTTTTCTTTGATATATCTCTTATGTGACATTCAGCAACCTCTCTGCATTACTTTCTCACAAAAAAACCCGACAATATAATGTTTCCGTCGGAGTTATTGTGAGAGTAACTCAATAGTGCAACCAGAGTCAAAAAGGACAATGCTACATATTAATAGGTGATATTGGGGAAGGTTGCTTATTTCATAATCAGTTAAAAATATGCAAGAAATCTTTTATTTTCTGAAGGTAGCTAGACGTAATATTCACTTAAATCAATAGTCCAGTGTTACAAATAGGACTTTAATCCTGCATTAACAAGAGGTCAATATTTCCAGAGTATGTGTCCAGTGATGTAAAGGTATCTTCCATTTTCTATTCAGAAACAATATTCGATGCTTTCTTCTTATTGTTAGCTATATTATTGACCTGAATTAGGATGAACTTGACATAGAAAGAATACAAATAGCCACCAGTATGAAAATTATATAGCACAGCTCCAATTCAGTTTTAGTAGCAAATCCTTTTTCTCAGGAAGAAGATATATGAAAGACATGAAAGTGTAGCAGAGTTTTCATACACTTGCCAATTTATTATGTTTGCATAAATATTTAATACATCAATCTCTTTCTAAAAGAAGAATATGGTTGGCATTTTAAGTCTTGTCTTTTTCTTACATTTTCGTACTGCTTAAATACCACCAAAACTTTAATTACTTGCCGGACACTCACAAGCAAGGTGATTCACATTTTTCATTGCCTGTTGATGGTCATCAGGGGGATCTTCCAGGGTTAGCCCCGTATGTGTTAGTGGCCTTAATGTCTAAAAGGTGACTAATGTTATTGCCTTTTATTATTAGAAAACAGAATTGAATATTAACTGGAGCACAGCTATTTTGAAATTACTTTAAAGGAATGTAATGAGAAGGGAAATACTGCTTAAGCCATCCACAGGTAGCCACAGATAACCACAGATATCCAGAGAGGTTGTTGGCATATGTTTCAGCCACAGCTTAATTTCAATAACCAACATAACCACAGCTGTCAATCCCTTTCCATACTCATTTGTTTCAAGGACTGTTCCAAGCACATCCATAATCAAGCAGCCTAGGTGCAGGAGAGGACTCCCATTGCAAAGTAACAATGAAGGAAACTTCCATCACGTAGATTTTTATATTGGCAGAGTAAGTCATCTCTTTTCTCTGGTGTCATGATTCAGCCCTATCCACCATCTGAGCACCACACAGCTCCTCACTCACCCCTGCCTTGGCAGGATGGGGAGGAGAAACAAGCAGACAAAAGCAAACCTCGGGGTTGGGATAAGGACAGTTTGCTGAAAGAGCACAGGGAGAGAGAAACAACAATAGGACTTGTGACAGAATACACAAACAGTGATAACACAAAGCACTTTACTGACCCCATGACTGACCAGACACTCAGACTGTACTTGGATTGTCCCAGAGTCATGCAGAGCTGCCCCCCCTCAGCTAGTCTCCTTCTATGGGAAGCATGACATGAAGAACATCCTTGGACATCTCAGCTCACCTGTGCTGTCTTCTTGTGAAAATTAACTCTTTACCAGCCAAATCCAGAACACTTGGTATGGTCTTCAATGGTTGTTTATCTTTCATTGCCTCAAGGAACACACATTCTTTCACTTGCTATGTGCTGATACACACACCACCTACAATGACTTCATAGACAATAGGTGTCCAGAGACACCCTCTATTGGAGGGTGTCCCTACCCATAGCTGGGGGCTTGAAATTGGATGATCTTTGAAGTCCCTTCCAACACAAAACATCCTGTGATTCTAGGAATTTGAATTTCAGCTTGGTGAGTTAGCATCACCCTTTTTGTCTCTCACTGGCATTGCTATAGGGCACCCACAGACTGTCAGTACACGTATGTTACTTTTTTTCTCTGGCTACATCTTCGGCCTTCGAGGCCTATTAATTGTCATAAGCTCATGCACAGCTTACAAAGGACTCTCAAGTCATATTTGTCAGAGAATGAGTCATGTTACTTTTTACAAAGGAAATGAGAACTCAACTTGGGAAAAGAGAGGACTTAGGGGAAATGCTTGAGATTTAACACAAGTTGGATAAAGATCAGCAACCTGGGAACTCTACATTGTCTGGTCATAAGAAGGAAGCAATGAGTAACTACAAATAGTTTCTGTATGGAAAAGGCCACTTGGTATGGTAGTTCACTAAGACCCTCCAGATCAAAAATGACAGGGAGAGAGCAACTCTTTTGTGTAAATTGTGAGGAAATGTAGCTTCTGCTGACATCCCAGCAATAAAACGGTTTTATATACATATACACATTTTATATAAATAGATATTTATCATATATATATGTGTCCAATGCCTATATATTAATATAATAATATAGAAATGCATATTTAAATGCATAAAATGCCAACAACCATACCAACTTCATTCCTGTGCTATTTTCTTTTTCCCAACTTCAGCAGAGTGACGATTGTATTTTCTTAGGAAACTCAATGACAGGGAGATGATTTAGCAATATTCAACAAAGAAGTGTAGAACTTGAGTCAGAGATGTTCACACCCATTAAACCACTGCACTACCAAAGCTATCTCAGATCTCATGTTTCCATGGCGTGTTTATTATGCACCACCACAAGATCACCCTGTTAGTTCTGTATGTATACTGTTGCCAGAATTTCATCATCTGTCCATGTTAATACTTTGACAGACAACCTTTAAGAAGACTTTACAAAGAAAGATATGAAAGGCACAGGAGAATTTTCAAACTGACAGCAGCATTTGTCAGCTGGCATCCTCTGGAATTCAGATGTATACTGAACACAGAGTCCTTCTACATTATTAGGTGTCTATGAAACAATAGTTCTTTCTTAAGACTGACACATGTACACTTTCTCTTAAACAGATAAGTAGATTAAAAATTTTGAGGCGTATTATGGTCCAGTTTTGTTCCTTTATAGGTTAAAACATTTCAAGGATTCTGTAAATCACATTCAAGTATCTGCAAAATTTCCTTGTGCCTTGAAGAGAATTGATAATAGTGTTGTAATCACTTAAATTTCAGTGCTAATTAATAATAGAAAAAGAAAGCATGCAATAAAACCAAAAAGTGAAATTTCCCCCAAATAAAATCCTAGCTCAAGAATTTTTGAGCTCCCGCATCCCCCATGGCACCTCCTAAAAGGTGTGCAAGTGGTTCATGGGTTTGCTGGCATCTGCACTGGTGTGGATTTCATCAGATTTTGTTCTAGCAACTTGTTTATGGCAAAAAATGTCACAGTTTTCTGCACAGATATAAAATAGATGTTTGTTTCAAATATAAATTCAGTCTCTATTTTTGCAGTCATTTTGTGTTCTAATTATAACAATCTAATTTGTAAACAACACATGCTGAGGTTTTGACAGTGAATTTCTGATGAAACACGGAGTACAAATTTTAATTACATACAGTTCTAATACAGTGAGCACTGCAGCATTTCTGTCATCTTTGAAATGGTAACAAAATGTAAAAAAAGTTTTTGAAATATGAGCATGAAGGTAATGAGATCAATAAATGTCAGCTAGAAAAAGTAATCACAACTCTAGAGACTCACTAACCTTTCTACAAATTCCAGAAATAATAGACTAGCTTGGATGAGGAATCTTTAACAATGAGAAACAGATACAATTATAAGGGGGAAAGACTGCTGATTAATACCAAAAGCATTGCCTTTGTAGGTAAGTGAGAGAAAACACTATTTTTGCTTTTCCTCTTGTGATCTTCACTGACATGCTTCCCATTGCACCTTCTGAATTTGAGGGCAAAATATAATATAAACACATATGTAAACCTAGAGATATAATATGAAATATGTCAACCGGTACAGCAAGAGATAACAGTTCTCCAGACTGATGGACTGAACCTTCTCTCAGGCAGAGAGAAATGTTGGAACATTCATCGACCTCATATAAATTCCAGATACTTAAGACTCCCAAGATTTGGTGGTGTATGGTTTCTATATATAATTTATGCAAACCCAGAGCTTAAGCATGAATTAATTCAAGACAAGAAACTGTGTGCTACATTTTAATGCCCCATGGTAGAATCTAAGTTCTGTAATAGAAAACATATTTCATATGCACAGTGTTAGATTAAGTAATATTTGAAATGGTAATGTTGGTTTTTTTTTTTTTAATTAAAAGTGCAAAAGGCATTGAACCTGAAGTGAAAATGGAAGGGAATAAAATATTTTGTCAAACCTGTGCAGATGGGCAATATTTTTTTTTTGAATGAGGCATACAATTTTCCTGAAAACATATTCACATTTTACGAAGGATATGCAAAATGCACTAAGGATTTATGTATATAACAAACTGGTTTTGGGGAAATTGACTTTAAAAAAGACAGGTAGAGATAACGTGGAAATTAATTCTTACTTTATCATCAAAGTGGTACTTTTTTTTTTTCCGCCCCAGTGTTGACTGCATCTTTTTGAATGTAGATAACAAAAATGTATGGGCAGAGATCCAGATCCAATCATTAAAGCCCCCACAGTGACAGAACACTGGAACAGACCTCCTGTAAAGGTTGTGGAGTCTCCTTCTCTGGAGACATTCAAAACCCACCTGGACATGTTCCTGCATGACCTAATCTAGGTGATCCTGCTCTGGCAGAGGGGTTGGACTAGATGATATTTCAAGGTCCATTCCAACTCCTGACATTCTGTGATTCTGTGATTCTTTTTAAAATTATGATTTAAAAACACACAGGAATGCATCCAGATTGGTCTTGAATGTCTCCAAAGAAGGAGACTCCACAACCTCTCAGGGAAGCCTGTTCCAGTGCTCCATCACCCTCACAGTGAAAAAACTTTTCCTTATGTTCACATGGAACTTTCTTTGTTCCAGCTTGGACCCATTGCCCCTTATCCTATCACTGGTCATCACTGAGGAGAGCCTAGCTCCATCCTCCTGACACTCAACCTTTACATATTTATAAACATTAGTGAAGTCACCCTTCAGTCACCTTCAAGCTAAAGAGACCCAGCTCCCTCAGCCTGTCCTCATAAGGAAGATGTTCCACTTCCTTAATCATCTTGGTGCCCCTGCGCTGGGCTCTTTCAAGGAGTTGTGTGTCCTTCTGGAACTGAGGGGCCCAGAACCAGACACAATATTCCAGGTGCGGTCTCACCAGGGCAGGGTAGAGGGGGAGGAGGACCTCTCTTGACCTACTAGCCACCCCTCTTCTAATACACCCCAGGATGCCATTGGTCTTCTTGGCCACAAGGGCACATTGCTGGCTCATGGTCATCCTGCTGTCCACAAGGACGCCCAGGTCCCTCTCACCTACACTGCTCCTCAGCGGGTCAGTCCCCTATCTATACTTGTACCTGGGTGATCCTGCTCAGGCAGGGAGGTTGGACTAGATGATCTTTCAAAGTCCTTTCCAGCTTAACATTCTGTGAATATGTGAAAATGGCATAAAAGCAGATAGTGATATTAACAATTTATATTTCAATGTTCAAGTGCTAATCTGACGTAGTAAATGCAAAAGGGCTCCATATAGACAATACAAAGCAATACATTAACCAAGATGTTGGTTAATTACCTACTGCCACTCAAAGAGAAAATGTTGAAGTTCCTAGACAGGGTTATCCAAAAAATGCAAGCTCATTGCACAGCAACAGTCAAAAATGCCAGTCAAATGATACAAACTGCTAGGATAGCATTAAAGAGCAAACCAGAAAGCGTTTCAACATACTCTTCTCTAAAAGGAAAGGTGAAATATACTGCAACTAGAGAAAGGGGAATGGTGCACAAGATGATCTGAGAATTACTCATTCCAATTTCTAATACACAAGAATTATGAGGAAGAAATATTAAAGCAAAAAAAACCCAAAAATGCACCCAAACCACAGAGTTTCATTGCATAATCCATCAGATTATGAATTAATTGTTACAGAGCATTTGTCAGCAAAAAATATAAACGGACTCAGTTTCTTTCCAGCTGTTGATAAGAAAGGTAAAAACGCATCCACCAAATTAAGAAAACCTTAAACTACTGATCTACTGGAGTCAGTAGCTCATAGGAGAGCAAGGGCAAGTTCAAATTTTCTTGGTTATAATTTCTGGTCCAGATGATGTGCTACTCTCTTTTTAAATACATGTAAAATTTCCATTTAAAGTGGCTTTGACAAACTGGAAAAATGAACTGACAGAAATCCTGTGAAGTTCAACAGCAACAAAAGCAACCTCCTGCAGCCAGTATGCAGTAACCTCATGCAACAGCACAGGCTGGAGACTGACAGGCTGAAAAGAAGCTCCCAGCAAAGGACCTGGGGTCCTACAAAAGAACGCTGAATTCAGCAGAGGATCCCTGTGGTGATGAAGGCTAAAAACATTCTTCTTTCCTAGCAAAATTGTAGGCAACAGGTCAATGGATGTGATTAATTCCTTCTACCCTGCACTTGTAAAACCACACCTCAAAACTGTGCCCAGTTTTGAGCTCCCCAGTTTAAACAATAGTTTAATATGCTGGAGTAAATCCAAGACAGTTACAGGACTGTATCACACTGGACACAAGGAGAGGGTGAAGGAGCTGGGCATGTTGTTGCTGGTTATCTGGAGCTGTACTAAGAAACAGTACTGTTGCAATATCAGTGTAGAAAGCAGGTGGAACTTCATGTTTGGAATTTAGCTGAGTTGTCTGCTAAATGTCTCTTTCTGTGTTCACTGCACACAGCATGTCAATGTACTTTGAAATTAGACTTTATTCTGAGGGCCCAGTGTAGGTATCTGAACCATGATCTGTGGCTACCTTGAGTGCAGAGAGGACCAGCCATCAGCTGGGTTTTGGACAGTACCAGTTGCCAAAGCCCCAACAACCAGTTATGAAGTATCCTACCTTGGGCTTCAAAAACATTTTTTTTTGTTCAGATTAAATGTGTCCTAATTATAATATTTAACTTTCAAACCAAAATACAGACACACACGCACACCTGTTCATGCTCCTAGTCAATCATGGCAATGGAAAACTTCTCCTTTGATGTTTTAGCTTCAAGAAAAAATCTTTACAATTGCAATGGAATGATGATAATTGAGTGCTTCCTCTGTGACGGGTATTTATAAACCTTTAAAATTCTCAGTGCCTAAACGCCTCTATTCACTGATAGCATTACCTCTCACTTCATAGAGGCACAGTGTTTCCCTGACTCCTTAGGGAAAAACAAGTTCCTCCTGCTGTCAGCCTGTAAGAAACAAGGTTTCTGCATGGACAAAGATGACTGTCCCAGCTGACAAGTGCAAAATGGAGACAGAAAGAATTCACACTAAAACAAACTCCCTGAAGGATTTGAAGTCAAGTTTAAATCTGGGCAGATTCATATTAATTTTTTTCAGAGGTACTCTTTGGCAGACAGCATTATGGAAGATCCATTTCTCAAGCTTACCACAAGATGGAGGTGCTGTAACTCAGAATCATTCATTAAGCGATCAGGAAAATGGTGGGTGTTGTACAATGGCCACTGTAAAATTTTATAGATGTTTTTAAGAAAGTAATAAAAAAATTATATGCAATTGTACCATTTTAATCTATTAATTTATTTTAAGCAAACTGTAATAACAGAGCCAACCGTCTTTGAACCATTATTATTTCAAAATGCAGTAGCTTCAAATTTGCATTTGAATTGCTGAATGCTGCAGGTACTACTCTCAATTGCATATCCCTTGGAGATGGGGATGGATGATAAAGCAAGTTCTTCAAAAGCATAAAAAGTGATGGTCGCCAGGGTCAGATGGGCACACCCTTCTCAGACATATTATGCTGAAATTATTTTTGCCTAAATTGAGCCTTGTGGAGATTGGTACCAACCCAAAGAAATGATCAAGGATGTTTTTGTCTGTAACAAACATAGGTCTGATTGTTGTCTCCGGCATTCACCCTAACCTCCATCATAAGATCTGGGATGGTGTTTGCCATCAAAAGGCTTTGAAACCACTTAAGTCACAATTACAGCATAGTCAGCTTGCTTGCAATAAGTGTTGCTGAAGTGGAGACAAATAAGCAAGCCCCCATTTGGGCTTTCTGCACAAGCCCCTTTCCTCCCAAAGCTTTGTCTTATGAATCTGCATGAATAGATCCTTGTCCTGTGCTTTCTTCTTTTATTTAAAACTTCAAAGAAAAAGGTTGCACTTTTTTTTTTTCCTGCTGCTCCACTTTCCCCCTCACATCTACTTTGCTATTGGTTATTTTGCTTTTTAAAGGAGAATTTGAAAAAAAAATTAAATTCATTGGCCCAGGTTACATTGCAATGACACAGAAATAGAAATAATCAGAAAGGAGACCACCACAAAGACCTAAATTTTTATAGTTTTGTACTAGCTGGATACTTCTGATGTTCAGTGAAGCTATGTTTGCACTGAATGACTATGACCATGGAGAGAAGTGAATCTTTTTAGATGTGCTCTTAAGCCAGGGACAAACATTCTCTCACTGTACAAATACTACTTTCATTTGCTTGTCACCCCTTTGCTAGTTGGGACAACCATGCCCCATGATCTACAGGCTGCACAGTTCATGAGAGAACAGTTCATCTGGTTTTAGTCTTATTAATTTAAATAGATTAAGATTCATGATCTGAAAACATAGATATGCCCTTAATGTAAAATGAATTTTATTTCCATAGCAAGAAAAGCCAAAGAAACAGTAAGAGTGTGAGGACAAAGTGTGTAACAGTTGCAGAGCCTATCTGAAGGCAGAACAATTACTGTGTGTCTTCACAAGTGAGGATGTATTAAATGTGAAATTCTTAGAACATTTGTATTTGCACATGAGAAAATAGTGAGTGTGGCAGGGCATTAGGAAAGAAGTATACATAGTAGATTAAAATGATGTTTGGTACATCACTATAGAGCTGCTATAGGATGCACATATCTTTCACTTTCATTCTTAAAAATGTGAGGTAAATTTCTAGAGATAAATAGCAGAAAAAACTCACATGCCTAGGTAACAGAAAAGTTAAAATATATCAGAGATGTCAGTGGTAATACATCTATCATCCACAATGACAAACTGTTGCTGAGCAAACTTGTCATTTACCTTGTGTCATAATTATTTACTTTAATTTCTTTTAATTAAAAAAAACAAACAGAAAAGACAGTAAATGAGAAAAGTTTTACACTAAATGAGTGTCTAAATGGAATTCTGCAGACTTCATTTCTATCACAACAAAACATTTCAGATCAAAATGGGTTCTGACATTGACTAGTTTTGTAATCCACAAATAGCTCTAAAACAACTTAGTGAGGCTGAATCTGCATTTATTAATATTAAAAATGTTACCAAAAAATAACCAGAAAGTAGCGAGAAAAGTTTACATCCAAGTTTTTCCAGTCTCTTTAAAATTACAAACAGCAGTTAACAGCAAAATTAATACATATTAGAAATAGATTGCATTGTAGGCCATGTAATTGTTTAATTACAAAAGACCATCCTTCATTGCAACTGATTTTTACACGCTATACTTTTAACATTGCTTTTTGCTTTTCAGAAGCCGATTAGCAGAGGTCTTTTTATTTTGTTTAGAGAAAAGCATAAAACATAACACTGATTTTTGATGTGCAGCTATTTGCTATGGTTCCTCATCTGAAACTGATGGCATATAAACGGATTTATAGTAGTGAAGCAGGACATGTTTTGTGTCAGAAGAAATCTGTTGAAAAGACAAGGATGACAGCTCTTCAGGTGCTGAATATGACTGCCGTGTCTTCCCAAAACTCTTCTTGGTTTACACAGGTGCCCCTCAATATTGAGTTGTTGAGCAGGCTCAAGTGGTCCACTCCTGCGGCAGCTGTGTAGCACAGGAAGAACATGCTTTGTGATAAAGTAAAAACTCCTTCAATTAATGTTAATAAAAAGACTGAGCTGTTCTGGAGGCAAATCTCAGGTATTGGTCTCTTTTTGTGACTGTGACTCCATCGGTATTATAACCTGAAAGAAATAAATACTTTTGTGTTCTGCAATTGGGTGGCCTACAAAAATACATGCAGTCAGTTACAGACAGGGAGAGTAGCTCGTTAATCCAGTCATGTGAGAATTACAAGTATCTGATGATATGCATGGGCACAGGAATATTGTTGAGAGGGAGAGTAATGGTTTGATTACCTCCATGAAATAAACACTGTGTATTTTTTACATCAAGATTTTCAGGCATTCTAAATTGAGAGTTATATTACTTAAGTTCTACTGATAAAGTTAAAATGCTACACAATTAGGGGGAGACAAGGTCTTCAGATTTATTTATATTCTACCAAATGCAAATGTGTATGCTCTTCTATTCCACATAAATATGCAATCACTTCCTCAAAACTTGATAAGCTGTCTGCATCAGCAGTTTCTCACAAGTTACACAAATTGTTCATCTCCAGAAAAAAAAAATGCACAGCCTCCCTTTCAACACCAACAAAAAGCCCCCACCCCACACTAATGTAATTGCAGCTCCTGGCAGTCCTAGGTGAGCATCAAACACCACCACTTACATAATTATGGTTTGGATGACTGAAGAAGTGAGCTCAATTCAAATGTTCTTTCCTTATATTATGTAATTTTCAGTAGATGTTCCTGCAAACTTCATCCTAAAATGGCTTGAGGAAGAATGAAGCAGAAAGAATCAACGCTGGTTCCCTTTCAGGAAAGCGAAAAAAATATTAGATAGTAAATCAGAGCAGCAGCCTATTTATAAATTGATTTTTGGTGTGACTCTTAAACTTTGTTAGCTGAACAAAATGCTTCATTCCTTAGGGGATGTTACATCTTTCTAAAATTATGTTTTTTCAAAGAAAAACAAATAATTCTTGAGGGGAGTGGTCAAAATTCAATAATATAGATTATATTGCATTTCCTTTTTAAATACATATCTCCCTTTTCACTGAAAATATCTGTGATGTTCCACACAAATATTTGTACTGTGTTGGCCAACTGAAGTTGTTTCACCATCTGTAATCCAAAATGGAATTATAGATCCTGTAAATTTCTTTTATTGATGTCTTTTTTATTATTGGTACACACTAATACCAACTTGAGACACAGTTTAAAATATCATGTCACTGATGCTTTCATCAGTTTTTAAAGGTCAGAAGATTTATGTCTCCATCTGTAGATAGTTTTAAAGTCTTTTCTTTACCACAGCTCTGAAAGAATAGGATTCAGGTATCACCCCTTTATTCTGAAGGACCACATAAAAAAATATGGCACCACTCTTAGTTTTCACTCAAGTGGGATAAGAAATATTTGATACTTTTGCCTAAATCGTGTTTCAGTTACAGTGGAGAAATATCACTTAGAATTATCATGGGAATGTATTTAACATGAGAGTAGCGTTTGGCACAGCTTTCCAGAAAATTCTGTTCATTCCTATGAAATAAACCAATATATCAGTGATAAGTCCAACTGGGAGATAATTCAGGATGGATTTTTATTCAGTAAATTCTTTGAAAGTTTGTTACTTTGAATTCTGTGTCTGAAATCCAAGGGTTGATATTAAAATTACTTAATGAAGGTGCAAAATGAGACCAAAGAGAGCATGAGGTTGCAAAGGAAAAATGCAAAATACATTTAGAGACTCCGTAGCTACACCTGACAGCAGCTAGAAAAGCAGTGTGCAGACCTCCAACCACTGCTCCCATAGAAACATATATATTTGTGAGTGACCTGTGCCTAATGCTCAAAGGGAAGGTGCCAAGACCCTCCTAAGCTCACACCCTGCAAATAAACAAATGCCACGACACTCTTAGAAGATCCAGGGTTGCAAAACTTAATAGTACAGGTTGTGCAATTCTTTTGCAAAAAATATGCTAAATGCCATTCGAAGAGCAAGTTTATAAAGCTTATATAAGCTTAGCATTAGTTAAAGACATACTTCAGCACAGAGCAACTGCTTTCCTACGGTTTTGCTTTAGTGCATATGCTAAGCCTTGACGTAGGCTTACCACTAAGATGACCAAGACCAGAATGTCATTGTGTCAGGAAGCTCCACCACCGCTTAGTTGTGAAGATTAGATTTCTGCATTCCTCAAATTGACAGTAAAGTATCATTATGCAGACGATATGGATTTATTTGCACTTTATAATAAGCTTTTAAAATTAAGTGGTGGTTCACAGTATGCAGAAATATTCTGAGGATTTAAAGGCAGTGTACTAATAAAGTTGAGAGCTGTTGAGAGGGGTGGTGGGGTTTTCCAAAATAGAAGCAGCTCTGTTGAAGAAATAGTTCTGCCTTAGTGAATTATGAGACACTTGCCTTGTTTAAATTAGGGGACAACCTCAGGAAGCATACTCCCTGAAGAAGTCATTGCAATATTAGTAGTACCACAGAAGGGTTTTTTCCCTGTAGGTCGTAGGACCTCAGAACCCAATTTTTTTCCCCAAAATACACCATCTCAGTTTCTACATGAATTCAGACAGTCATTAGAAAGGATACATTTTTATAAACTAAAGAAGTGGAAGTCTCAAAGGTAACCAAATAATTCTTTAGTCTGTTTTCTTCTATTCTGTCAGGTACAAAATATGAGTATGAATATTAATAGGATTAAGGTGGCTTTTGTATGTGCTATGCAAAACTACAAAATCAAGGGCAGAAGCATTATGTGTGATTCCTCCTGCACAGAAAAGGAATGACATTAAAGAGAGGAGCTCCAGAATAAAGAAATAAATTTAGCAGGGGAATAGCCTGCACTGAAAAAGAACTGAATTTCCTCCTGAAAACTTCGTTAGATTTAAGCAAAGCCGCTGATGAATTGCCCTGAAGTGCTGTGTTGGGCAATTGTTCACTACTTTTCTTAGCAACAGGTGAGGCTCTACAGCAACTATAGTCAATGGTAATTTTCCATTTGTAGCCCAGTGTCACAAACAGACCCTGGTCAAGGCTCAGAACCTGACCGTGCCTCACACAGGCAGTGCAGGCTCTCCCAGGGGAACAGCCCAAGAGATACCTCGTGCTCACGCATGGCCCATTCCAGCTCCAAGCAGAAAGATAGCTCAGTGACAAAGCAAGGAGAGGAACTAAGGCAACAAAATAAATCCCAAACAGGACTGAGTGAAAACAACGTGTCTAACATCCAGGATTCCTCATCTGTCTTGCACACAGAGGTGTTTACAGATCTCCAAGGCCATTTGTGAGCTACTCTCCACTCGACAGCCTACACGTGTGCACATTGAGCTCATAGAGTATGTACTTATTTACTCTATACATTGCTGTGGAGAATAGAACTTCATGGCAGGGACCAAAGTAAACACCAGCCCTCAAAAACAGACCATAGAAGGCAGAGAAGTGAAACACAAGCTGTCTTTAGTTGCTAAATGTATTAAAAGGGGAACTCTTGACTGAAATTGGGTAAATGTTTTAACTGGAAAGCAAGTAGTGTACCATACCCAGCCTGTATTTTGAAAACAAGAGAACCCTGGAGGTTTGAGCTTTATGTATGAATCAGTTCAATCTTCTCTGACATGGTAAGAGACAGTACAGGTTTATATGTATCTTGGAGACCCAGCTGTGCTTTGGAGATTGTTTTTTTTTCCTTTCTCACCCCAGAACCATCTTTATTTGCCTAGTCATTTATATAAACAGAAGTAAGGTAAGCTTGCAGACAGTGAACAGGGTCTCCCCTTACATCTGGCAATTTTCAGACACACATTAGAAATGTTCTTGAGGGAATATATTTATATATTTAATATTTTAGGACTTACTGGGTTTTTTTCTTTTATTTCTGTTATTCTAGAGAATGAGTATATAGTATATACTCATTCTCTAGAATAACAGAAATATATACATGAGTATATAGTACACAATTACATTTAAGAAAATAAAGGTTACTGTTTGCTACCAGCTTCTTAACTGTTTGCTAACTGCATTAGTCTTCTTTCTTCAGCCCAGACAGCAGCAAATCTAGGTTAGCTATTGTCTCCAGCCAAAGCATATGGGCAGATACAGATGGGCCCTATAGGACACTGATGGTATGCACCTGTTCTAGAAAGCTGTTCCACACACACACTCTGGGGTGAGTGGGATAAGTTGGGAAGTGGAGTCGTGCCTGCAGCAAGGGCTGGGGGACATGCCTGGCATGCAGTCCCGGCAGTCTGGATGTGAAACGTGAGGGTGGCTCATGGAGAGTCTGGTCCCGCCAGCTTGTCAGCAAAACTAAATGTCTCCAGGATAGGTTCCCTCGCATGTTTCTTGCCATATGCATGGCAGAGCTTACCATTGATACCTGCCACAGGTACCTTTTAGTTAGTGAAAAGTACTTCATTTCCCAAGTTAATTTGTGTGGTAAGTTTTGGAGATAATGAGGACATCTATGTGAGAAATGAAAATCCATTGTGTAAATCACAATTCTAATCTAAAAAATGTTAACCACAAAAGGTTATGACTGGAAATAGCATTTTGCTGAGACTATGGTTCAAAGGCTCTTGACTTGTGAAGAATTTAGGGTATGATCCATTCCTGGGCCTTTATCCTAAGCAAAAGATTTCTTTCTTTTACCTCAGAAGATTTCTTCTGCATCCTAGTAATTATATATTTAGCAACAGCATCTGCCACATCAAGATACATTTTTACATGTTTACAGGGGTTTTTTTACCATTGGAATTTGAATGCATTGCTGTCTGATTGCATAGTGCTGTGCCATAGTAAAATTAGAAAAAATAAGAAAATTTTAAAAGCCTAATTTTTTTTCATCCTTAATCAATATTGTTTATGTCAGCTGAAAGATAACCAGCCCCTTAATGATTCATTCCATGTTCCCCTTTTTGTGGCTAGCAGTCTATGGGAAGGGATCATTCTGTAATAAATGTCAAAAAGAATGTTTTATCTAAATAGCTCAACATACTATACTGACAAAATTTAGTTAGGGATAATTTATACTCTTCAGTAGCCAGAGCAATCTATGGGTTATTTTAAATTGCTTTTGTCTCCAAAATAAACTCAGTTGGCTGTACAGCATGAAGCAGAATTTAAAGCAATATTTTATAAATCTGTCACCAAAGATTAAAGTAGTGTTTAATTTACAAATGCTGTTACCAGCTCTGTATGTTTACTTTGCAGAGCTTTGAAAGTTCAAGCACCTCTCATGCCTCTAACCAAAGCCACTCACAACCTCACAGTTTCTGGGGCCAGAAACTCAGTGCATCTCCTGCAAACCTCCACTCACTGGTATTTTCTGTACAGCTGAACTAGGTACCATGAGCACAGGAAAGGGACAACAGACCTCTTTTCCAAGCATAACTGGGAGCTTAACACTTGACCATGCTCCTTATACATCAGCTGAAGGTAAATCACCCTGTTACATATCACCACTATGCCCAACATTTCTTGTTCACCCATTCAATTCTCATTTCACCCAGATTCTCATTATTGCAATAGCCTTTCCTCCGTCTTTCCTTTTGCCTTGCTCATACCTTCTGTGAACACAGGTACTAAGGCCATTTTTTCTTACGGAGTTTTAGCTCTTGGTTTTCTTCCGCTGCTTCCCCTCCACGCTCAGACCTAAGTCAAATCCTCCTTTCTCATCCCCTCATGGATTACCACTACCTTGTTTATCTTCTCTCATGGATGAGAAACATCATACAGATGTTGACTTCTAAGAAGAGCTGGTTGTTCTGTTCAGGGAGGGATCCAAACTAAAGTCAATTATTTCAGGTTTGGGTTGATGTAAAGCAATTAAAAAAAAAACCAAAAAAACCCAAACAACACAGTACAACAAACCAACACATTTAAACAGAAAGAAATAATTTTGAATTGAAGAAAACATGTTCCCAACTGGACATTTTAATAAAGCAAAAGGCTAAGTTGACAAGGTGATTTAAACAGTATTTACAAACCCAGCAGTGAAAGCAGGCTCTGCAGTTCAGAGACTGTTAATCTTCTCCAGCGTGTAAGCATTTACCATATACAGGAAATCAGTTTCATCCTTCTGCATCCCTTTGCTGAAACAAGCCTTGGCCATTAGTCTATGTGGTATTCTGAGTGTGATGTACTTTTGTTTCTTGGTTGCATTTTGTTATAAGACACTGTTTTACACAAAGTGGGAAAAATAAAAGTAACTCCTCAACTACTCACCTACTGGGTGAATTGAGGAAAGACCTGCTCTACACAGGGGTTGTATATGGCATAATGACTGGGCACAAAGACTGCTCTTTTCTTAATATCTCTTAAATTTCCTTCTGCATTTAACCTAAAAAGTCCAATCTTTTCAATATTTCTTTAATATTTCTCTTTTTTCTTCTTTTAATCTCATATGACCTGCTGAAGTTTTATGTTTACCTTTACATACCAATAAACTGCATTCAAAGAGAAATCACTGTGTCCAACTGCTTTTCAAAAAAACCAACCAAACAACCAAGCGAATAACCAACCAACCAACCAAATAACCATCCCCCTCCCACCCAAAAAAAAAAAAAATCCACCAAAACCCAAAAAAGCATTAATCACAAAAACGTTTGTGCTTTCATTTATGTCATCCTACCATGCCACCATAGAAATTTCCCATAATTTCCTGGGGACCACCTACTAGTCCATCCTAGCCTTTGTCTAAACTTGATTGCAATGCATAGGAAAATAACTTTATTTATGTTAAATTGCTTGTACACCAATATCATTGCCATTCAGCATAATCTTGCTGTTCCCTTACAATTCCTCCTGTGTGGATGGAACTTCAGAGGTTTATCTATTCTGTGCTTAGTAATGTTTAAACAAGACTAATCCAATTTTGGCCCACTTTTCACTTAAAATAAGGTTTGTGTATTTGATTTCCACAGATTTCACCATTTAGTTGGTTTGCAAGCAGCTTATAGAAGCTTACAGCAGATACAGTCAGACACACATGCAAGCTTTGCACGCTGCTAGTTGTGCATCACCTGTATAAATGCAGGCTGCTGATAATTGCAAGGTAGTGACTTACTGGGTAGAATTGTGCATGTGGAAATGAAGGTTGGGTTTCTAGTAATGTAGCCCATTACTAGTCCCTTAAAACTCTCTCTTTTAAGGCTCTATGAAAATGAAATCCTCTCTACTATACCAAACTTTGGTGATGTTGAATTCTCATTTTCTGTTTTCAAGTCACACAAGTTGAGTCTATTCCATGGGAAAACTGACCCCGCTTGTAATGTCCCGCCTTCAACTTGCAGCCTTCATAATTTGAGAACAGCTTAAAAAATCAAAATGGAGTTTGGGTGGGCTAAATCCCAGGTGAGTGAGACTCCATGAAGGCTTTCTGATACTACCAGTTAAATGGCATGTGAAAGAACACATAAATGATAGCGACTATTACTTAGCTACAGATTTCTATCAGTTCTTGTTCAATACAGAAGCCTCCTGGAATGAAGGAGCACACAGAAAGTAGTTGTAATGATGTTTGTCTGGAGGGCAAAAAGAAATCACCTATCACCGCAACAACCAATGAAGTATTTGTCTTCCAAAAAAATGCTGAAAGATGATGTCACATTACAGACTCCATGAAAAAATTCAGCTTGAAGGTAGAATTATAATTATACCTAACCCCCCCCCAAAAAAAAAAAAACAGAAAAAACACCCAAAGTCCAACCTCAACAAGTCTCAACTTTTAATAGACAATCATGAGCATTATATTTTGCTTTCTAACTCTCAAGGATACAGGAAACTTAATTTACAACTTTCTGAAAACAACTTGTTATAATAGAACAGCTTGTTCAATGTTCCTTTTGCAAAGCATTTATTGTAATACAAATAGATATCTTTTAAGTAGGCAGTTTTCATAATATGAAAGTTAGGTACCCAGCCTTAAAGTGCCACATTAAAATTTGCATGACAGAAATTCACAGGGGTAGTTTGTTTATTTTCAATTTCAATTCAGACAGAGGTCTATTGTTTAAAAAGTGATAAATTCTAGTGCCTTTTCCTTTGGTATAAGAGCTAGAAAGTAGCAGTTTAATTTTTTACAAGTGAAAAAAAACTCATTCTGCTAGTTTGGGGTAGAATAATGGTCCTGTCTGAGAAAAAATATTCAGGTATGGACAATACATGGTATACTAAAAATACACCTCATCATTATTGTAAGCATCAGAAAACAGATTGTTTTAAAAATGAGCATAAGTTAAACATTTTCTACTTCATTGCATTAAGCATTTTAGTCAGTACTTTCCCAGATTAAATTCCATGAGATAATTACAGGGCACAAAAAGACCTTTTCACAAATTCACCTTTTTTTTTTAAGTAATTTATTCATGAAAACTGCCGCAGATGAAAAAAACGAATGTCTCAAAGGCAATACTGTTATAAAAGACAGCATTGCGACTCAGCACACTGAGAAGCTAGCTGTAAGTCCTGGCCACATATTCTCTTTCCCTCTTAAAGCAAGTTGCATCATTACAAATGAAAAGACTGAGCAAAGAAGTCCAAACACAAGTGGCCAGAAGATTGCCTTATCACCAGTATGAGATTCCAGGCTTTCAGTGAATCACTGATTAACCCAATTGTAACCATCTTTCCATTCTTTTTTTCTGAAACAACAGGTGTTGACTGTGTTTTGTTTGGGTTTTGTTTGGGTTTTTTTTTAAATTCTGAAGTATCAGAAAAAAACAGATGTCAGTTTTATTAAAACCAGAACTTTTTCTTAAGCCATGGTGGTTGCTCTCATAGATCCCTAGAATCACAGGATGGTTTGGTTTGGAAGGGATCTCAAAGATCATCTAGTTCCACCCTCCTGCCATGTGCATGGACAATAAACAAAACACTAAACAAAAAGCAATTCTCATGGAGTTTCAATGCAAAAGCAATGACAGCTGAAAGGTGATTGCCTTATTGCTTATAACTTAGAGCAGTGTAAGGGCAGAATACAGTCCACGTCTTTATAAGTGTGAGTAAGTTCATATCTTCTGTCTTTACTGCATTTGGTATCTCTAGAAGAGAGGACTTTATTAATCTCTTGAAAAGTTACAAGAACCTCTATATTGTGCCAGTGTGATGCTAAGCCTTTATGTCTTCTAAGCACTGGATTCCACTTGTGGCCACAGGTGAGTTTCTGAGGCCAAATATATGTTTGGAAATTCTGGAGTTTGTACTGTCTTCCTTGAAAATGACCAAGTGCCTGTTATGTACTAAGTGGAAAGATGAATGGATAAAAACTAAATAAAAAGAAAATACGCTGAATGAATAAAAATAACTCTGAATTAATGGATAAATAGCAAAATGTAAAGAACATTCAAACTATTATTCCATAAATCACCATCCAAGACTGCTAAAAGTTGACTATTATTTGGTGAAATGGTTCAGGCTGAAGTAAATGGTGCAGCACAATTATTAAAAAACCTAAAATGATAATTTATGTGTCAAAAGGATGACTGGCAAAGGGAAAGGAAATTTCATAAGTAAAAGATTGTTGCATACTGATGCTTTACAGACTTCTGCAAAGCAATCTTTTTACAAGACCTGTGAGTACACAACTGTACACTATTTTAGGAGCACAATATTTTAGGCTATTTTAGGAGCATTATGCAATGGTTGTAATAAAGAAGACCTTGGTACCTTACAGTACGGGTTGACAGAAAGCGTGCATTAAAAATATAGTTCTTACCTGGAACAGTCACAGTTATGCTTATACAGAAGGAAGAAAAAGGATAAACCCAGTCATACGATGAGCCCAACTACATCTTCAAGCAACACATATAAGTTGTGATAAAAGTTTAGGTTTATTACAATGTAATGAATGACAATATAAGGTTATCAGACAAAAATCTGCTCGGTTGAATCAGTCTAAACTGGCATTAGAGCAATACCCAGCATTTGCTTAAACAATATAGTTGAAAAAAATGGCAATATTTGGTTGGATCACAGGTTCATCTCATCGCATCCTGTCTCTGACAATGGCTGATAATGAGTGATATAGTAAAAGGAGAGGAGGAATATTAGAATACTTCCCCCTGTAATCTTCCAGCCCTACTTACCTGTGGTTTACGGATGTCTTAAGGCAGCAGCAGTATCTTTGCACTTCACAGCTCCTGAGGTTTCACAGTCTTGCGGTATTATTTCTTCACCTCTGTTGACTTGCTTATACACTTGGAAAACAGAAGAGTGAATAACAAACAAGTAAGGAGCTGTTTCTCCCCTGAGTTTTCTATAGGAACATGATCTTGTAAAATGTATTACAATTTTGGGATTCACAAGCGTAGTAGCAGCATAGATTCCCACACCGCAGTCTCCAGGTGCAGCAAGTTGCAGGTCAGGGCTGGTACTCACATCTGCAGAGCTCTAATCTACACTGATCTAAACGTCCCTGAGTATGTGGAGAGGAACTAGCTACTAACATTTATGGGGTTTTGGGTTTGCTCTGGCAAGTTAATCTAATTAGCTAAAAGAAAATAAAAAGTTAACATCATTAGACTGAGAATGTGAAGTGAAATTCGAAATTATGTGAGATCTGGGACAAGGACAATCTATGAGAACAGATAATACAATGCAAGGGAAAACTGCAGAACATTAATTAAAACTAGAAAAAAACATTATCCAAGTTTTTTTTATATTACTAGGTATTAACTGTACATGTGAGTAGCAAGTTCTCTGCTTTTTTAATAAGCCTAATTTATTGATTTCTCATTCTTAATTTTTCTCATTTTAATGCCATACCAAGTGTATTCATTCATCTGAATTGCAAATAGAGTCTTGGATAGCTTAGCTTCAGATTTTAAGCTTCCCTATTTCCTCAATAGTTTAGTAAACAACAAAGTTCTTTGTTTTCTTTTGTTCAAAGTTTGAAGTTTGCAAAACAACAAGGTTTTCTGGGGCATGTCAAAAAGAAAACTGAATTAATCTTGTAATTTCTTCTATTTAGGATCAAAATAACATTGAAGTAATAGATGATACAGTATTTATCTTCACTCAGGTTCAGCAAAACACTCAAGCTAATCCCATTCACTTTACCTTTAAAACCAAACAAAAAAAGCCACCAATACCCAGAAGTTGCCTATCTCAGATCTCAGATGCTCTAACACAATTAACAGCAAAAATGAATCGCAGCAGATTTAAGTGATCAATTCAACAGGAATCCAGCCAGCAACATCCAGGTCTGTCCAGAGCCTTTCCCCTGGATATCTTCTGAAAGCCCTGTCAAACAGATGTCCTCTGCAGCATGCCCAGCAGGTCACCAAATTCAGCATGCTTTGGAGCATGCTGTGGAAGAGCTTGTTCCAGAATCTGAAGCCATCTCAGATGGTGCCCTGCCAGTCACCTTTAAAAAAAATAACTAGAGGGATCCAGCTACATTAGCTCTGCCAACTGCAGCTGCCTGTCCTGGAGAAAGAGGTGATTCCTCATTCATCCCCACTGATCTTTGAAAACCACACAGTTCTTTTCAGTGAAACTCATGTTTCTAAACATAAATTAAAGTACTGACAAACATCAACTGAACTGTTGTAGACAGTCAGCAAAATTATTTTTAACAGTTTAAAAGAAACCTCCCTTTTTCATGACTGTTTTCATTAACATCATTCAATTTACCTGCATGTGTTAGAGCAGGCAACTTCATTCTGCTCATGCAGAAGTGTGATTAGGTGACCTAAAATGTCTTTTGTCTATTTATAACTATAAAGGCTCTGATAACTTAATTGCATGAAATGTGTGTTTTGTTGTATTTTTTTCTGAAGGTCTGTGTTGAAGTATCAAGGTGTTCTCCAAGTTAAAATAACAACTATCTTTGTATTTATGAGCACAACCCTTGGCTTAGAAAAGCACTTGAGCACTTGCCCAAGGCCCATTGACATCAAGATAGACAATCTATTAAAGAAGAGCTGAAGAGAGAATAATGGGGCGTTGTTGGTGGCCAGCATCTAGGCACCACCCAGCTGCCTGCTAACTTCCCCCTCCTGCAATACAGGGAGAAAATACAAGGAAGGTGAGAAGACTTGCGGATTGAGATAAAGAAAAATTCATGGTGAAGTAATTGACAGATGACTTATTTGTGACTAAATCGGTGGTGCAATGCTGCAATGGACAAAATTTACACCATAAAAAAAAAAAAGTCAAAAGGGAAGACCTATATAGAGAAAAAAATTGATTAGATGTGCAGTAGAAATGCAAGGCAGAACTGTGATAGGCAGCCAGTGTGAAACAATGAATAATTCCTCTGAATTACTAAACAGCATATATGAGTAGTGGAAGCAAGGCCATCCACTTTATCATAAAGAACTACATTCCCCAAACTGAGGATAAGATTAACCATGTCAGTCTTCTGCACTGCTCTGCACAGTCCCCTTATCTCTTCTTGACAGTGGAAAATAAAGGCTGAGGCACTGCACTAATACCTTTAATTACAGCATTCCTCTTGATGAGCAAGAAAAACTTTTTTTTTACAAAGACAGCATTAGAATGAAGGGGGTCTGTGCCTGTGTTTGCTTGCGGCAGGAGTTCAGTAACAACCAAAGTGACCAGTAACACCTCTCTATACGTTCACACAGTGACTGCGGCAGTTTTGTGCTGCAAATTTTACTAACCAAATACAAACCCAAATATGATTTATAACTACAAGCAAAACTATCTCCACAACTGTGGGAGTCTGGGGCACAAAAAGATGGATATTTGTAGGAAAAAGAAACATATAATCATTCATTCTTTCCATATCTCAGGGATTTGGTTTTGGTTTTGGTGTTTTGGTTTGGTTTGGTTTGGTTTGGTTTGGCTTTGGTTTGGTTTGGTTTGGTTTTTTTTGTCTAATATATTGCATGTGCCATTGTCTTGAGTTTACTCAGCAAGTTTTTGGCACCAGCAGAGCTGCAGGAATATTTTATTTGAGAAGATATGAGAACTTGTCCCCAGGTGAAAGGCTGATCCAGCTGTCTGTCCCTTAGGTGGACCCCCTGCTGGCCAGTGCTAAGCCCATCAGCAACATTCGAAGTGTCTGTGTGATTACATATTTAAGAAAGGGTAAAAAAATGTTGCACAAAAGCAATGGGGAGAGAGGAGTAAGAATACATGAGAGGAACAACTCTGCACACACCAAGGTCAGTGAAGAAGAAGAGATGCTCCAGGCACTAAAGCAGATATTCCCCCATGGCCCTTAAAGATCATGGTGAGGCAGACTGTCCCCCTGCAACCCATGGAGGTTGTTGGTGAAATAGATAACCACCTGCAGCTTTTGCAAGACCCCATACTAGAGCAGGTGGATATTCCCCTAAGGAAACAGTGACCCAGTGGAGCAGGATCTCTGGCAGCACCTTGGTTCCTTGGGGGAAACACTGGAGCAGTCTTTTCCTGAAGTTCTGTACTCTATGGATATGACCCACATTGGAGCAGTTCTTCAAGAATTGCAGCCTGTGGTAATGGTCCACACTGGAGAAGTTCATGGAGGACTGTATCCCATAGGAAAGACTCCAAGCTAAAGCAGAGGAAGAGTTAGAGGAGGAAGGAGTGGCAAAGACCTCAGCTCCTATTTCCCAGCCACCTGCACTGCTTGGGGTGAGGAGAAAGAAAAGTAGGAAGGAATTGCTAAGCCTGGGAAGGAAGGAGCAGTGCGTGAAAGGTGTTTTCAGATTTGTTCTCATTATTCTACTGTTTAATTAGCAATATATTAAAATAATGTTCCCAAATTTGAGTTCATTTCGCCCATGGTGATAATTGCTGAGTGGTCTTCCTGTTCCCATCTCTTTAGTGTTTTTTCGTATTTTCCTCCTTATCCTGTTGGTGATGGGACAGTGGGAGACCGACTTGGTGGGCAGCTGACAGCCAACCAATATCAGCCCACCAGAACCATTGTGAAAAGAAGAGAGGTGTTGGATTATTCATCATATGAAAGTACAACTGTAGCTTTGTGGACATATGAAGAACTATACTTCTAGAATGCTGGCTTTTAAATCTATACCAGTCTTTTACTTATTATTATGTATTTTAATTGCATATGTGCATGCTCAGAGAAACACAGGCCACATGCTAATGCCACTAACCTAAAGCATTCAATAAGCAGCACTCACTGACTAAATCAATGGGACTGGTAGTTGTCTATTAACCTAGGGCAACATCCTACTTCTGTTCTTCAGTAAGAAACAACATGAGTGATCAGAAGAGTCATTTATCATATGCAGTAGAATGAGTTATTAAGCTTAAAGAATATGTCATGTGGTAGGCAAATGCTGGTCAACTACGTGCTTCAGAAAGAAAATACCCAAAATGCAGACCCCCCCCCCCCCGAAATATTCTTAATTTAAATGCATTGATAGTATTTTTAATTGTTTCCAGTTCCCTCATGTTTTCTTCTTTGCCTTTTAGTTTTCCACAGTCCTTAAGACTGTAGAAAACCAGAACATACATCAGAACCTTCCTTTCCTTGCTCAAATTGATGGAGGAAAAGTCAGCTTGGAAGGAAATTCATTATGCAAGCAAAAACCAGACATCAGCATATCCTGATCTCATTTGTGCCATTCCTTGTCAAGCTATAATTTGTCTTTTCCTATCTTCACTGTCAGCAGGGACTAATTTCTATGCTAGAGGGTTTCTCTTCCTTGTAGAGCTTGATGCTTTCTTTTTCCAGCTTTTGGCATAATTATATTTGGAAGCTGCAAGGGAGACTTCCAAATTAGATTTAAAATTCTGTCTCGTTGGGAATCCTGAGAATGTGCTTCCTCTTCACCACACAAAAGGGTTCAGATATACCCACTGCAGGGAGCACAGAGAGGTAGGGAAATATCTGGACATACTGTCCAGCTAAGGCACCAGCAACATTCCACCAGAATTTGGAAAGGTAGCCCTGAAAGCACTCTTACACTGCTCTTGCTTCCTAGGTGGCTTTTGTGGTCCTGTGGCAGATCAGCCTCTTGACTAATGTAATCATCATGTTACACAAGCAAGAGTTTTAAATGGCAAGGGCAGTCCTACTGAAAAAAACATTTTCTACTTAAGTTGTTTCTTGATCCAAAATTATTTGCTATCTTTCTGCTGATCTTTAGCATGACAAAGCATTAGAAAGCATACAAATCACTTGTCTGTCATGAGAAAAGCATGTAAAACGCTTTTCTGCATGGGATTTACTGTTTAACAGAATGTAGTCTACAAAATATAAGAACAACTTCAAGTGTCATGTCTTGAACAATAGCATAGACTTCTACTCTTTCCCCAAAATCAGACTCTCAAAATATATTAACAATTATAACACTGTTTTTTCAAAGGATGTTGAAACAGGAAAAGGCTGATTTTCATGGGCTACACACAGAAACGTGATGTACTATTTATGCGTATGAACATACACATGTATTATGTGTATAAAATAATGACATGCTTCATTAGGACATCTATTACTGTCTCTTTTCCCTTTTAATTCACATCTTCTTATTTAGGCTGGGATCTGATTCAAGCAGCATTAAGATTAAAATGGGATTGATACAAAACTGGTATTAAATTGATGTCTTCATTGTATCTACACTTCAATTAACAACTGATATCAACATACTGCCACACTTCCATTGAACAATCATTCAATTACAGTGTCATTAGAAGGTGGGTAGTTTTTTTCCTTGTCTAAATATAAAAATTACAAATTTACAACTTGAAAGTATGGTAAGAGTCTTTTGCTTACCTGGGAAATATGTGACCGACCAAAGTCAAGGAACAGAAGCCAGGGGCAAGGACATGAATGGAAATGGTTTTCAAGGGACCAGAACTCAGACAACTGAATACACTGTTGTGCTGGTTTTGGCTGGGATAGAGTTAATTTTCTACACAGAAGCTGGTATGGGGCTCTGTTTTGGATTTGTGCTGAAAACAGTGTTTTTGATGTTGCTGAGCAGGGCTTGCACAGAGCCAAAGGCTTTTCTGCCTCTCTCAGCACCAGTGAGTGGGCTGGGGATGCACAATGAGTCGGGAGAGGACACAGCCAAGATAGCTGACCCCAACTGACCACAGGGATATCCCATAACATATGACATCATGTTCAGCATATCAAGCTTGGGGAAGAAGAAGGAAGGGGGAACATTTGGAGCGATGGCGGTTATCTTCCCAAGTAACTGTTACCCATGATGGAGCCCTGCTTTCCTGGGGATGGCCAAACACCTGCCTGCCCATGGGAAATTAACAGCTTGATTTGCTTTTCTTGTGTGCACAGCTTTTGCATTACTTATTAAACTGTCTTTAACTCAATCCATGAGTTTCTCACTCTCACTCTTCTGACTCCCACACCCATCCCAACAGGAGAAAGTGAGTGAGTGACTGCACCGCACTTGTCTGCCAGCTGGGTCAAAACCACAGCTATCAGATAAGAGCAACCAGCAGGATTCTACTTCGCCACTATTGAGATTAAACTTTCTTAATACTCTTCATTCTGAAAGCAGATATTACAGCTCAAAACAATTTAAAGTAGACTACTTAAATAATCAATCTTTAATATGTTTTGTATATAACAATAGAGGAAGTTTCTTCAAGTTTCAGTGAGAATTTTGTTAGCTTAACTTAAAAAAAAATCTTTGTAATAAGCATGTTTGCTTTAATCATGCTTTCAGTTCTTTGGGGGAAGCCAGATGAAGTGTGAAAATGACATTTAATTTTTGATGGGGATCAAAGGGGAAAAAAATCAGTGATATGACTGGTTGTATTTTAAGGCACTATTTATTGCTTATTCCCTATAACATGTTACAGGCTGTTACTTTCATCATAAGATTCTTGCAAAGACAAATGTTTGACATTTTTAATAAAGACAAGAATATTTGTTTCTAATAATGTAGATTATACAAAGTGAAAGCAATGTTTTACATTTTGTTAAAAAGAAAATTATATGGAAACATTTATGCTAACTAACCAAGTTGTAAGAAAGTTTGCTTTATGTATATGTAGTTGTGTATATTATATGCATATATACATTTAAATGCAAACATATATGTGTATGTGTATATGTATTTATATGCATTAAACTTTATCAAGTCCTGTTTACTTGCTCAGTCCAGCCCTTCCAAAAAGTCATTAAAGAATCATTTTGGAAAGCCTTGCAATATTTTTGGCACATAATTAAAAAAAAGGGGGGGAGGGATCAAAACAATTCTGACACCCTAACACTTCTGCTATAATATAAGCCCAGCTGGAAAATCACAAGGGAGGGGCGATATTCTGAAAATATTTGATGAAAGTGACATTTGAGAGACACTCAGAACTTCTCTCATTTAACCTGGAATCTTTCACCATTAGCAATGACCACATCATAATTTTGACATCTGGACTCAGAGCCAACTTAAACATCTCAGAAGTTTTGTGTACTTGTAGTTTCACAGAGAAATCAGACACCCATCCGGCACAGTTCCAGCCTGTGATCTAGACATCAGGAGATGTTAATGGTGGGCAGTTATGGTCCAGATGAAATAAATTAATTCATAATAGAAAAAAAATTATTTTTACACTGAGCGTAACAAAACATTATTTCTTTGTCAAAGTCCTAGTATTGCATAAAAGACAGAAAAATCAATCAGGAACTACAGTAATGTTTATTACAAATGACAGTGGATAAAGTAAATAATATAATTTTTGTATGCAAAAGTTTCTTTCAAAAATCTTCAGAAGATTTGGGACTCTATGTTTCCTCTTGGAAAAATAATGGGATTTCTGCATGTATATTTTTGACCTCTTTCTTTAAAGCAGTAAAAACTGGGGAAAAATTTATTCCAGGGCACACCCAAGTTTCATACAATCTCATAAAGGGGAGTGTTCAATGTTAGAAGAATAGTTCTTGATCAATCATCTTAGAATTAATAATAGGGGTGATTATCTAACACTACAGATTTATAAAGATTTATAAAGATTTTGTTGCTTTCCACTACTTCAATAAGAATTTTGGGGAATTTGCTGATGATGAATATAGCCTTACTCTTGTAAACACACTGAAAGCAAGAGTAAGCAGTTGTGAAATCTCATGGAGCAGAGTTATATACCTGAATTTCATGTACACCTATGAAGGAAAAGTCTTGTGTGTACATACTATGATATGTTTGGAACACCTTTTGATCTTTATATCCTTTTCTCCCCACAGTTCTTCAAATGCCCATCTGGTCTCTTCTAGGTCTTTTAACGATGGAGGGTTTTTTTCCCTGTCAGACTAAAGCTGTAACTTTTCACAAAGTTTCTGTCCTGCTGTCTGTCATGATGAGTTAAACTAATATTTGAATGTAAAATTTAACCACACTTTTTTGATTTACAACTAATTTTTTCATTGAAAATACAACTTTCTTTCATCCTAGTGTTCCTGAAATGAAGAAGGTTGGAAATGAACAGTAAAGACTTAGATCACCAAGTTGGAGATATATGTGGGCACAAGCAAGAATCAATTATTTATATTCCATTTAGGAAATATTTAACCATTCATTCAACCAGACACTACAGGCTAGTGCTTGAAGCACTTAAATGCATTATAGCAGAGGATAGTTCAGATCCCCTCAGGCAGAGAGAACAGAACTGCTTGGGCATTCCCATCACTGAACTGCTCTGGACTCTCCCACAGCGGAGACCATCCACTCTGCCAGAGTAGATTTAAATCACAATCTTTTGTTGACCAGATCTTTACTTCCACAGCTTTGGCTTTTTAGAGAAAAAAATAATTCCCCCAGTTAATTTGTAATTGTGTTATTGAATCCCAAACAGCTTTAGCTTTCCCTTTGTTTGGGATAAAGCATTAAATGTGATATTTTCATGGATTTTGAACACAGATCCATCCAAGCCAGCCAAAGGTGGGATGGCAGTGTTTGTGAGTCTGATATAATAATAATAATAATAATAATAATAATAATAATAAGAAGAAGAAGAAGAAGAAGAAGAAGAAGAAGAAGAAGAAGAAGAAGAAGAAGAAGAAGAAGAAGAAGAAGAAGAAGGACTGTACAAGCTTCCCTCATTTATGTCAAGGGAAACTTAATAATTCACTGCAACGCCTCTTTCACGGTTTGCATGTGAAACACAACTACAGGGAATGAGAAATATTTTATTAATAGCAAAGAGTAAAACTTTTTGCTGGGGATAAGGGAATTGTAGACTAAAATTTCTGCTTCAGTTCCAGGCTCTGCAGAAAAATTTATGCTGTGATACAGTTATTTTGCCATCTTTTGATCAGGGATTCCAAACTTTTTAACCTTCTTCAGATTATTTGAAGGACTTTTTCACCAAAGGTTTCAGTTCAATACTTCAAAATAATGTCCAAGTCTCACATGTACAATTACCTGACAGTTCACATATAACCAACAAGAAAACAATTGGACCAATTTGCTCTAATCAACAGTTTTCTTCTGGCTTTATTGGAAGGTGATGATTAAAATCTGCAGATAACTGAGCAAGAGGTGCTGAGGTGAAGGATCACATGGGATCATAGAACCATAGAATGATTAGAGTTGGAAGGGACTCCCAGAGGTCATCTAATCCAACCCCCCTGCAAGAAGGAGGGACACCCCCAACTAGATCAGGTTGCTCAGGGCCTCATCCAACCTGGCCTTGAACGTCTCCAGGGATGGGGCATCCTCCACCACTCTGGGCAACCTGTTCCAGTCCTCCACAACTCTCACAGGAAAGAACTTTTTTCTAATATCTAATTAAATCTACCTCCCTCTATTTTAAAACCATTACCCCTTGTCCTATCATAACAGACCCTACTGAACAGCCTCTCCCCATCTTTCTTGTAGGCCTCCTTGAGGTACTGGAAGACTGCTCTAAGGTCTCCCCAGAGCCTCCTCTTCTCCAGGCTGAACAGCCCCAACTCTCTCACAGTCTGTCCTCATAGGAAAGGTGCTCCAGCCCTCTTATCATCTTCACTCACGCGTCTCTTCCCACTCCCTGACACTGGGATCCTCCCCTCATCCTCATGACGGACCATGGAGCTTCCCCTCGCCCCGTGGTCTCCTGGCTGAGGGGCCTGGACTGGATCAACCCCACAAGTTCTCCAAAACTCAGTTCCCCGTGGCCACGATGGCCACTGGAAGCCATCAGGGTCCCCAGCAGCCAGCCCACCCCTCTGTTCAAGGGCAAGGCAGGGTTATCCCCTGGCACCCAGCCCTCACCCTCACAAAACCCCTTGGGTTGGAAGAGACTGAGTCCAAGCCCAGGTTGACCCTGGCCAGGCCACCTCTAACCCATGTCCTTCAGCGCCTCATCTCTTGGCCTTTCCAGTCCCTCCAGGGATGGGGACTCCACCACTTCCCTGGGCAGCCTGTTCCAACGCCTGACAACCCTTTCAGGGGGGAAATTCTTCTGGTGTCCAAGCTCAATCTCCCCTGGGGCAGTTTGGAACCGTTTCCTCTTGCCTGGTGCTTGTTCCATGAGAGAAGAGAGCGACGCCACCTCTCTGCGCCCTCCTTGCAGGGCCTTGGAGAGAGCCAGGTCTCCCCTCAGCCTCCTCTTCTCCAGACTCAACAACCCCAGAGCTCCCTCAGCCTCCTGGCAGGACTTGTGCTCCAGACCCTTCCCCAGCTCCCTCAGCCTCTTCTTCTCCAGACTCAACAGCCCCAGAGCTCCCTCAGCCTCCTGGCAGGACTTGTGCTCCAGACCCTTCCCCAGCTCCCTCAGCCTCTTCTTCTCCAGCCTCAACAGCCCCAGGTCCCATCTCGCTCCCGACTTCCCAGAACCAAAGCACAGCCCCAATGAATTTCCAGCCAGGGACACCACCTGCAGCAGCAGCAGTAAATCCACATTCCCCATTCGAGCCACATCTTGCTGCGCCATTGGTCTGGTCCAAGGCCATTCAGTGACCCCTCAGCCTCACCCAGAGTGCCCAGACCCCCCACGCACCCCGGGGCAGACCCCCTCTCCAACACACCTGATTTCCGGTTGACCTGGTTCTGTGGAATGATGATCTGGCAGGAGTTGGTATCATTGGTGTTCCTGATGGAGTGGCTCAAGATGCAGATTACGTGGATCACCTGGCCGACCTTCGTTACACGATCCGAGATGTAGCTGGGGTCACAGATGAGCTGTTTGCAGCGAGCAACCTCCCCTTTGGGCTGAAACAGTGGGGGTACAATCATGAGGAGAAAACAGGATGATTGGGAAGGAAACATCTGTGTGCAGATGTAGAGCAGGGACATAAATGGAAATTCAGAGATACAGTGAGGTAGCACAAAACTGGAGTGCTGTGATGAAGCTCTTCAGGAAGGCCAGTCAGGAAAGAGATGTGGGGCAAGTAGACTCCAATGCTGAATTCTACTAGGGGATGGGTGAAATGAGTAAAGATAATCTAATCCAAGAGGTTAATAAACAAAAAACCTTGGGGGGCATCTGCTATGGATCACCACATTACAAACAAAGGACAGGCCAATTGTTTTGGGTTTTTTAAATAGAACTGCAATCTTTAGTGCTCATGGGAGTATCTAATGACACTGATATTTTGTTGGGTACAAGCAGTCCTGGATACTTCTTGTGTGAGCGCTGGGGACAGGTTTGGCCACAGGTGCAGAACAGACTAATAAAAGATAGCAGTTTGGATATAAATAGCTGGTCAAGGATGTAACAATCAGTGGTAGTGTTGGTTGCAATGACTACCCATGAGATTGTCGTGTAGTCCTGGGTGGAGGATTCTGATGGCAGTGGGAAGACTAGTAACAGAATAAACACCCTGGAGTTCAGGGAACCAGATTTTGCTTCTTCATGGGACACACAGGCAGGATCCTGTCAGTGACAGTCCCAAAGTACCAAATGTCCCAGGAAAGTTGGTCAATGCTCAAGGACAATTTCCTCAAAGCACAGGAAAAAATTAAATTAATACATCCCAATATACAGGAAATCTAGCAGACAAGGCAGGAGATGAGGCTGCCTCAGCTGGAAATTCAGCTCAAACACAGTAGAAGAGAATGGGCTGCAGAAGCAGGGACAGGTGCCCAAGATGAATATAACGCCATTGACTGGGCATGTAGGGATGGAGTTAAAGCCAAAGCTTAGCTGGAACTGAAAATCATAAGGAATGTGAAGGGCACCAAGGGGGACTTTGATAGCTATGTCCCTAACGAAAGGAAAACCAATGAAAATTTTATCACTGCTGAGTGGGTTGGAGGGAACAGTGAAGGAGACACAAAAGGCTGACAGTAAAAATTTCCTCTGCCATTCTTTTTCCAGCAAGGTCTATTCTTCTAGGAAGTGTCATCTAACTGCCAGCAGGATCTCTTCAACATCTCTCCCAAGCTAGTCAGTAAGTCCCTAATGTATTTCCTCGTGTCCTAACAAATTCCCCTGCAGACATTTGTCTCTCAAGTGAAACGTTAACTCTATCTGCAGTCATATAGCAAAAGGCTGTGAAACTCTAAGCTAAGAAGGAAAATTAAACAAAGGAGAACATCCCCAATTTTCAATTTGCTTTGTTAATGTTCATGGAAGTTACACAATGGCACCTTGACGTTTTTATGAAGGTAAAAGGCCCGAGTCCTTATAAAGACTTGTATAATGAATTAAGCTTCTATAATCAGCTTCTTTTTTGAATTGTTCTTTTTAGCATTGTTTTTTTGGGTAAACTCCCAATCCTAATTTTAAAATCCAGAACATAAAGAGTTCTTATTATTATGGGCCCCAATAAAGGGGTTTAGCACAGGCATCAAGCTTTCCCTTTGTGTATGTGGGAAGACAGGCCTAATGATGAAAGCCCAACTAACTTGAGTTTAATAAAGTCAAGGAAGTTCTGCCTATTTGAGCTATAACATCACCGATACAAAATTTCCCTTTGGGAAGATTTGGGCATTCCAAAGCATACCAATTACAACCTTACGCCTCGGCAAAAGAGAGTTTTGTTTTCACATTTTAACAATATCAAGAAAACTTTGTTTCCTAATTATGTCAGAAGATGCATTCACTCCTTTTTTTACCCTCCATTTACGTCATATTTGTACTGTGACCATATACCCAACCATATGGAGCACATACCTCAAACCAGACAGTTTAAATCTTGAAAATATTACTTTTAGTAATATACTAAAGATTTTAGTATAGCAAAAATGAAGGTTATAACTAGCAAGATCTTAGTTTCACTTTGGTTAAATATTTGCTTTTTGAGAATAGAGTGTATGTAGTTTCACATGTGAATACCACACAACATTGGAGGTTTTCTCTTCTGCTTTCTTGCAGCTTATATTCCATTTCTTGCTTTTACTCGTGGTTGTAATTTTAACATTGTCAGATGGATTAACTACTAAAACCAAGACCAATTGAACAAACCAGTGGAAAAGTTGTGGAAACAAGTAAGTAATTTGACCATGGACACTGACAAGGAGAGCAACATTTTGGTTCCTTGTTTTAACTGTTCACAGAAAGCACATCATCATCATCGCTTCCATCAAAGCATGGTATCAGAGATCCCAAACTGTAAGAATATTGTCTCTCTGCTTTAGTTTTAATTTAGCCACTTAAAATAAAATTATCTCAGCATTTGTATCTTGGAATGTTTTCCAGACTGCTGCTCAGGGCTCTTTTTTGCCTGGTTAATTAGAGCTTAGTCCAGAGCAGAAGAAAGAGGAGGAGACCAGCATTGCACTCCAGGACAACTAACAGCACCAGCTGTCACACAAGCTGCTGGCTCTTGGCTCTCCAATCACTCATGCAAAAGGAGAGCACTTTGTTTTCCTCCACAGCTCTTCTCAATAGGGCACTGATATCAATTAGTTTTCTTCTCTACCATGATGAACCTTCAGCCTTTTCCACCACCTGCTCTAGGCCATCAACTTCTACCCTGCTCGCTGCACATCAGGTCAGTTTTGCTTTTACTCCATGTTGGGCTGAGATTGTGGATTTTGGGCAATTCTTCACAGAAAAGCAAGGCTTGCTTTGGAAACCCCAGCTGAGTTGCTTCTGTATTCTTGAGGCTGAGTACATTGAATTCAGCTTAGTGCCCCATTTCAAGTCACTTCCAAACCAGAACTGTGATGTGTCCAGCAGACTGAGATTCTGTAGCTTTGGCACTGTCAACATGGTCGGTTGTGGAGCTTAAGCAGAGAGAAGCTTGCAGAGATTTAGGGAAATTTAATCACTTGAAGAACTTGGCCAATAACAGATAGAAGGATCCTATGAGGCAGCTTTTGGAAATCTGGGCATTGGTATGTTTAACACTCCAAGCCAGTTCATTGGTGCATTGCCTTTTGAGCCCAGCCCACCACAAATCACATGTTCTCCCTTAAGAACAGGAATGTTCTCCTTCGGTCTCAACATTTTTCCTAAAGAAGATTTTAAATGTATTTCTATCACATTTCCCATTAGAAAACTGTTAGGAAACTGTTGCACTAACTAACTGGTCTCTAGAATTCACTGGCTACAGTGTTGTAAGAAGGAAAAAGCCACCTACTTAGTTTTGACTTTTTATATGCAGCAGTGGTTCTTAATACTGCCTTTTCCACCCTGCGCATGATGTTCCATGCTATTCTATACAGCTGGTTTTCTTGAGGGTGTGGAGGAAACCACTCTTGATTTGAGTCCTGACGGACTTAAAAGGTGGTCAGATCTTGTGTAGAGGTTGCAACATACACTTTTCAACTTTTTTTTCTTGCTCTTGCTCTTTACCCATTCTCACTACNCAGAGAACTTTCAGTAACCTTTTCCCTCAAAGCAGTTAAAGATCTCAGCAAAGTACAATATAAAGGACTGTCCTTTACCCCTATAGACTGAAGAACAAGCAAACTGCAAAGACCTTTTCTTAGCAGAACTTCAAAGCAGCAGTGGCGACTTTCCCTAAGACCAGGACAAGACCACTAAAATTGTCCTACAGCAAAAAGTCTCAGGACACAAACTGTGCTCCACAGAGAGTCCAGATAGGGAGAGCTCAGAGGCTATAGTGAGGAGGCTATAACAACAGCAACCTCGCAATTCTGTTTTGGCCAGAGTCCAGGCTGACAGTGCTGCTGAATACTCTCCCATAGAGCAGTCCTGGCTCCTCGTGAACAAGTCCCTTGTTCCCAAAGAACTCCCAAAGCGATGTGGCTCCACAGCTGCTCTCTTGGAAGTGCCAGCACACTTTAACTTCCATAAATGCTCTGGCAGCTCAAGGGGAAGAAGTTGGCCGCTTTCTTAAGGGCATGCCCTAGGGTAAAAAGGAGAGTTCAATCTTCTGTTCTTATCCTCTAGCTGGTAGGGGTATTCTTGGGGCTTCTTAGAGCCAGAAGGGCAAGAGTTTTTTCTCCTTCCCAAGGATAAAAAGCTTGGAGTTAGATGACTACCATCTGCAAGACTATGTTCTCTAGGTTTTTGGGTTTGCTTTTTTTTTTTTGATCACAAGCCAAGACGTGATGGGTCTAGTCCTGGTCTCCCACTGACTTATAATGAATAGGACTAGTGCCTCACATGATCACCATAATGCACTCCCTGTCTAAACAGCATCTCAAGCTGGTAGTCAAACTCACAACTTTCTCCCTGCAGCAGTGACTTTGGTGGTCTGGTAAGAATAAGGGCAGCACAATTTTGTGAAAAATCAGTATGGAAAAGAGTTTATGTGATGAAAGTTAATTCCTTCAATTCAGAGGTATAAATTCTTCTCTCCAATCAGTTTATAGAACTTACTCAGTGCAGGAGGAGCCACATTTGGTTTGTCAAGGGCAGCATTTCAATCAGCAGAAGACAATTAAAGAGTGGTTTGCATTTGTTTTTCCACAGAAATGAAACTGCCATCCTCACACGGACAACAACAGAACTGATAGGACCAGGGACTGCAACCCATGCTAGAATACATTGTTAAATTCTTGATTGTTTCCCATTGAAAAAGATCTGCAGAGTCTACTCCCCAATTTTTCATCTGAAACTTGATGCTTCTCTCAACTCTAAGAGAAATAGATCAGAATTCAGGAATATAACTAAGAAATTCTTTCATAAGTTGTCTCCAAATATAAGTGCCCTTTTTTTTTTTTTTGTAAACCAGAGTAAATAAAGATAAATTTATACAGAAAACCAGCATCTACAATTTCTTATTGCATCAATTGCAGTTTAGCCATGATTGTTGCAAACCTGACCATGAATACTAAGCAAATACTAATGGCTCATTTGAGACAAATTCCCTATTTATGTAAAGGGGATTTTTTTTCTCTTCTCTGGCTTCGAAGTGGGAAAACAATGGTCTGAGAAAACATTTAATTCCTCAGTAGGAGCAGAGAAAGCTAAAAACCTGGTATAGAAGAGCTGATTTGGGATTGTAAGTTCAGCCACACAAGAGAACAATAGAAGACCCAAGACTGATCTTCTGAGGTCAGTCTCCCTAAGGCAACAAAAAGAGCAGTAAGATTGCAGCTGCTGTTGGTAAGGAGAGTTCATTAATGTGATTAACCATTTAGCTGGTGGTCTTGTAGCCTGAAAAAAAGATCCCAACTTATCTTAGCAGTCCTTTCCTCCAAGATGAACTGACACTGACATAATTTGCCATGAAAGATTCCCAATGGTGAAGAGCTTGAATCGATTACCTCATCAGCCAGCATGAGTAAAGGGAAGGATGCTGTAGCCATAGACATCTAGTGCTATTGAAGAAAATTGAGCCATCTTTGCAAACAATTAAATTCAATACATAATAATTTTAATAGCTCACAAAAAGACTAATTTTATCACTTTCTATTAGTTTCCCAAAGGGAGAGTAATACTTCAAATTCTTCTGCTAATCCTTTCCTATCTGGATTGGAGGTGGGAAGAGAGCTTTTGTTTCCAGTGCTCTTACTCAAGTACTTGGCATGAACACTTCACCTCCTCCACACTTCTTCAAGACAAGGACTGCAGGTAGGAAAATAAGTGTTCTATTTGCAAAACAACTATACAAAATGCAAGTGCTACCAACCAGGTCTAAGCAGGGGGAAAATAGGTTAGACTAGGAAAAAAAATCCCAACCCCAGAGCAACCTGGCTAATCATTTTAACCATGCTGTTAATGGAATGGTAACGCAAACTTAAGTTTGCTGTTTGTGACAAAAAAGAATAACTTAACAGGAAATTTCTCTTCCATTATAACTTTGAAAAAACAGCTAAGTAGAAATATATTTCCCAACAGAGCTGTATCAAACATTTATGCTTTTACAGCTTTGCTCATGTCAAACAATACAGAATAGCATTCCCACGTTACACTTGATGGAGAAAAGTATGCTGTACAGACTGGCCTCAACACAAAAAATTAACGATATCATTGTAATTAATAAAACATTCAATAAAAGCAAAATGGGAAATGGCTGCAATTTAATATAACCATGCTAATATCTCTGCATTTATTCAATTCCTTTGCTTTTGGACTCTGTGAGAATTTTAATGATGTAGACCATGCTAATCAAATAGATAAGTGCAGAAAAATGACACATTGACAAATGACTATAAGCAGTCACTTTCCCATTCTAGGAAGACTTTCTGTGTGTATTGAAGTCATGTCCACAGATTGAAAATCTATTGAAAACACTCTTTTTAGAGTTTCTAATTCCCATTAGAATTAACGTTAGTGTTTATCACAACAGAAGAATTTTACTGATACAGTTTAACTGGGAAGATAAAGTATTTCAGTGCAGTAATGCATATGTAAGAGACTTCATAAATAAAAGTAGACATTTTTCTCTTTTACCTTCAGAGCCATTGAAAGTACCACTTGGAGTTTTGGGAGGTTATCTGGCTTGTGAAAAGGCAAAATTTCTCTCTGGTGCATTCATGAAAAGAGTATTTCTTTCTGACTTCTTATGGAGTTTCTGCAAAAGCCATTTTTCTGTATTCCTTTCAGTTATCAAGTCACTAATACTGGCTCAATGCTCGTCATGTTGCAGATAACCCCAGGAATAGGTTCCTCACTATTTCTGGTGCCTAATGCTCACCCCAGACTCCATCACCGCATTGGGACCCTGGCAAGTAGGCTCACCAGAAGCATGAAATCGGGTCTGGGACAGGGCGAGGCAGCAGCAAGCCCCAGATCACCAGCTCAGCTAAACACACAGTGAGCAGCCAAGACAAGGGACAGTGCTCCCACCAGTCTTGCTGGCCAGTGAGTTAGCTTTATCTCACCCTTAGCTCTTCAGAAGGCCAAGTGAGTGACTGCAGTCCAGATTGCTGACTATAAGCCAGGATTTCCCCAGGAATCTCACAAGCTCTAGTTCAAAGGAGGAGCTTCAACCTCTTTCTACTACTGTGCATACTCCTTTGCTTCGCTGAGGCCTGGCTAGAGGTAGCTTTCTTTATCCTGGCCCTGCATGTGCACGTACTGATGAATGTTGTCCCTTCTGTTACATTTTTCCCCCAAAAAAAAAATCAGACTTGGAAGCCTGTATTCAAGTTTTCGCTTGTGGCCAGGAAGAGAACATAACGAGGAAGTGGCATATGAGAATAACACTGTCACAGACAGATAAAATGGGCAAGACTAATTCTTGCCTGCTCAGAAACCAATAAAAGTTGGTCCAGAGCCTCTTCTTGGGCCTCTTGTATGTTTCTGAGATACAACCAAGAATCTGAGCCAGAGTTTAAGATACACTGAATTGCAATTATGTCTAGCTAATAAAGCTTTGTTCTTTTTTTTTGCAACTATTTCACAGAAGGATGTGCCAATGACATAGCTCGTGAAGTAGGAGTAAAGGCACTGCCAATTCCCTAGAAGTGCTGCACACAGAAGATCACTGAGTATAAAGACCTCACTTGGCTGCAGTCATTCTTAAATCATCACAAAAAGGAAAGTATGTGATCAGAAGGCTTAGACCTTAGACTCTGCTGAAGAAAATCAAGTTGTCAGTATGATCACCAGCAATTAGCTTGGCTTTAGATCAATAGACAGCCTTGGTACTTATCTGATCACCAGCAATGTTTTGTGAAACAGACCAAATTCAGGCACCAGGATCCAATATACAGGGATTAAATCATGTTCCCACTAGACTAGTGAGGTTTCCTATTAAATTCAGTGGAAGCAGGATGAAATTTGCCAGGTCCCATGGTTACAATCTTTGACTTTTGTTTCTCTGCAGCCAAAAGTGGCTTAAAAATATATTATCCTGTTTCGGATTTTATTTCCTCCCTGCACTTTTTCAATAATTTAGTCTTGGCACTGCTAGTATATTTTTACTGACAAAATCCTATTTGGTTTCCATTACAGAATAACATTGTGACCATTGCGAAGAGTATTTTGGTGGGTTTACTTCCAAAGACACATTTAATGTGCTCTAACCTTTCTCCAACCCAACTAAATATTCACTCTTTCCTGTATCATTCAGAGGCTCTGAGATCACTGGGGCAGAGACTTAAGGATGTGCCTTCAAACAAGACCTCCAAGATGTGTTATCACAGCAAGGACAAAACATTACCAATAAGATAGTAGCTTAAATCAGACTTTAGCTTGAAAGCTAAAAAAAATGTTAAAAAAGATTGATTAATACTGGCAGATATCTAAAGAGCTCTGCAACTGATAGACTTTAAAGTGAAGTTTGTAAAACGAGGTTGTACCATGTAGAGAATGGTGTGAGAAGAAAGAATGAAAAGCTTTAAACTTCAGACTTTCTACTAAAAAAAACCCAAAATATTTGCAGCCAACATGATCCATCATGCCTGCACAAGTGCAGGAATTACTTTAATGTGCCTAACAGAAGGGCAATTTAAGGGGAACTGGTTTTGAGTACTCCTCCTCCATTAGAGCCCAGTATGAAGTTTAACTTTTATCCAATGCCTGATTTGTTTTAAAGCTGAATGATTCATGATGCAGTATAATTTCACTTCAGGAAAGCAGATCCTTTTTTATTACTGTGTCTAGGTAACTTAGCCAAAAGATAATTTGTGAGGGTTTGTGGTTTGTGTGATTGTTCTGGTGTCCTAAACAAAAATCTGATATCAGTAATTTAATACTAGGAAGTATTTAGTTCTATATATTGAGAATTAATGCATAGTTTTAAAACTAGCTATCTTTGTGCATTACAAGGCGTTTTATTTCTTTGAGATTATGGATATTTGAATTTTCCTTTGCAAGTATGATCAGAAAGCAGATAGTTTTCTATATTTTTAGGATAACTTTCATTATTTCAAGAGCCTCCTCTTGTTGTACATGCAGAAATACCTTCATGGTAACCTGTAGGTCAAGAGGTTAATTATGTGAGACAGTCAAATGTAAAAGTGTTAAAGTGATACTCAATAGTTGGAAAAACACCTAAGCTTGCCAGTCTTTCAAGTCTAAGGGGCTAGATATGACAGGGTTAAATTCATCTTGTGTACATTAGCTGCCTAAATGAAAAAGCACTGCCTTCTAAAACTGGAGAGGGATAAGTATCCTCAGAAAGTAATGCATTTTATTTGCATTTTTAGTGGGAATCTAGACTTTAGGGAGCTAAAACTGGATTGGAGTCATCTCATTAACAAGTAGATAGACAGGACAGGAATTATTTAGTCACAACTTCAATTTACCTAAAAATGCACTATCTACAAAAATACCAGTTTACATAATTGGTAATTTTGTAATAGAATAACCCTGGTAAATTGATGATAAGATTTTCTCATTAGCATCTAGAATAATAAAGAAACTGCTTTTCTTCCCTAAAGAGGACAAGTAAGACCACAAACACTTTATTTTGGCTGCAGATACATTCAAATTCTGAAGCATGTTAAGTTCAAGGCAGAACCTCTATTGCCTTGAGTAACTTTTGCTGTCATACGAGGCCTTTTTCAAAAACACGGGCAAAACCTGGTGTTTGGGACAGAGGGAGGGAGATATGGAGTGAATGTTAAACACAAGAGGAAACAGTCACTACATTTACATGGAGATGAAGACATGGCCAGGAGGCCAAATTTCCTGGCTTCCCATTGTTCAGCCAATAGAAACCACTGGAAGCCACCAGCTGTAAGGCAGCTTTTCCCAGGACAGCAAGTGTGACCTGCTCACCAAAATGGCCCCATAGGTTTGCCTTCCATTGCACAAGATAATTCTGTCCGTCTACTTCCACATGCTTCATCTGCCCTTGTGGACAACCTCTACAGAGGAAGATTACCCAAGCACCTTTCCAAGGAACACCCTATTCTTGCTTTTAAAAGTATCATCATTGCCAAAGCTGATGTATTTACAGGTTATTTCTGAGACTCCTCAAACTGCTCCCAGGACCAACCAACTCAGTGAAAAGTCACATGAAGACATTAATTTACAGGTAGGGTTCTTTCATTTCTCATTGCTGACAGAGGAGTAGTTAATATGTAACCATTGCTGTAAGAGATAGAGGAAAACTCTCGGGCAATATTTTCTCTCAACACCTTGAGTAAACAGATCAATCTCCAAGACTGTTTGAATTTATTGGTAAAGCAAAGTAGCATCATTACTTGCCTACTCTCAACACAACCGACATTTTAATCTAGCGTTCTGCGATACTTGTAGGATGTACATAGTGCTGGTTCAAAGCCATCACCAGGTGGTTATTTTCCATATACACACAGGGTTTTTTTTCTGGAAATGGAACCTATTTGCTCACCTGCTAAGAGATAAAGAAAATAACATAAATTTCCATTTGCAAAATGTTGACATACACTTTTAATCATTTTCTTCCCCCAGAAAATAGAACTCTAACTTCACCACATAAACATCCTAGTATAAACCTCACTACTGATATTTGCTGTTTCTGCATACAGCGCTACTGTGCATACAGCAGTTCTTCTAAAGATTAATAATCCCCATATAACACCTTAAGAATTGGGAGTTTATTTCTGGTCTAAATTGATTCAATTTCTATATGGAAATGGTTTTTAGTGGGATGGCAAAGCGAAAGTGCAGAACTACATGGTCTTTGCTATGGTCACAACTGTTGTAGGCTGGAAGCTCTTTCAGGGGATGTATTTGTGGACAGAGGTCACTGCCTCATGCTTGTTTTGAAGTCACTTGTTGTCATGCTGGGACTGCCCTTGGCCAGAAAGCAGTTAGAATATTCTGTGTGAACTCTGGCAGAGGGAATTTAGGAATGGCATTAGCAGGAAAAGAAATGCTTGTGGACTATTTCTAAAGGCTAAGTTAATATTAATAATGAAATCAAACTAAGGCCTATCCATCCTCTAGCCTTGAAAATAAGTGAAATGGGATATCCTTTGCTGACATATCTCCAATTAATTCACATTTAGCTTCTGGAAATGATACATAGACTATATTAATACACCTGAACTAAGGTTCAAAGTTCAATGGCTGGGTAACTGTTGATTGGCCTAGCTCAGAACTGCGGTGAAGAATATGACAATAATTAATTCTATAGGTGATTGCATCATTGGTTTGTCCTTTGGCTTGCTGCTTCACCAGTATCAGTGCAGCCTGGTACAACTGGGCAGAACCATGGCTTGTTGAAACCAAAGGAATTCTGAGAAGTCTGGCAGACTTGTGCTACATGCTCAGCACACAGAGTTTCACATCTAGCAGGACTTGCATAGTCAATGAACTTTCTTTGCTAGGAGTCAAAACCATCATTCAGTTCTAGCATAGTATTTGTCATTCTTGTAGTCTGAAATGTATTTGTCTCCTAGGAAACAAAGTTGGAGATATTCTAACTAATTTTTGATCTAAAGGCAACACAATTCCCAGAGATGTTACTTTCTTAGAGGAGAACCAAAACACGCTGATACCTTTTAATCAAGGTATCTTCTGAAGGAATATAATTATCATTCTGTTTCCTCAGAGCCAACTCCAAAGTTGCAGCACAAGTGTACAGAAGTGGACTCAAGTCAGAAATCTACTAGATCAAAGCCCAGTAGATCTCACAGAGTCAGAATCCTCTTTGGTATCTGTTTCTTGGTTAGCCACTGCTGATGACTTCAGATGGAAGAGTGTGAGTTTTCTGCCAGTGTGTGATTGAAGAAGGGAATTGGAGTGCCCAAGTTGCTCAATGTGAGAACTCTACAGGGCTTTATACACTTCTCTAAGAGACTACTCTGTCCTCACAACCTAGCCTGTGTTACCTTCTGTGCTTGCTGAACGACAAAACTCTTAGGGCAACATCCCTTTTGCTTAGTGTTTGCTAATACTCATTTGAATGCCAAGTGACTATTCAGTTCAACCATGTTTACAACTCTCATAGTTTTTTATTTATGAGCATTCATACAAACAGGCTTTTTATTCACACAAATGCTTGCTGAAGGGCTATTTTTCATATGAATACCTGCACTTGGAAGGAAACAAGGGTATTCACTCAGAGTAAGAATAATTGCTACTTCTTGCTATTCACTGATTCTTACTCTCATGTTCTAAAAGTTGCCATCATGCATTTTACAAAATAATCCCTGGAAATTAGATGGCCGGTCACATGCCAAAACCAAAATGTGAAGAGATTCTGACACTCCTTCTTAAGATGAATAATATGTCATGGACAGCTCAGTTGACCTCAGTTGGACAATTTGAAATAAAGCATTACTCCACCTGTTAAAGCCCTATCATGTAGCCCAAAACAGAAAAAAAACTGTAGACTGCATGCAAAAAGCAGCCACTCAAGCTCTGTGGTAAATACCTAAGGACATTTTTTTTTTTTTTTCAGAATGTCAGTCTCATTTTGCAAGCAGTCTCTATGCAGCAGCAAAGCTTTTTACATTTACAGAACATTCGTCTGCCATAAATAACATCTCTGCCATAAACAACAAGCTCTGTTATCCTCTTTTTTTCTCCCAAGGGACAACAATCCTTAAAACACCAATGTCACCTTCTGCCATACTTAAAGTTTATATGAAACTAAAAACATTAAACAAAGGATGCAGGTGATGAAATGACAGAATTTGAGATGTAACCTGTTGAAAAATCTAATTTTATGGTGAAAGAAATCCAGACTCTGATGCTGAAAAGGAGTAGGATATTTGAAGCCTCTTACTTACTTCAGCATTCATTCCCTACCCATTCATCCTTACTGCAAAGACTTCAGTCTCCTTCTTCCTAGGAACAAAACAGTCAACATATAAAAAATATGCTGTTAAGAAAAAGTCAGTTTTGCACTTTGGGCATATTTTTATAATTTGGAGACAAGGAAATCAAATTTTGAGTGTTTGTAGATATTGTCAATCTTGCTTTCCTCTTTATGGAACTGGAGAAGTAGATTATAACCACCTTTTCCCACTCTCTGCCTCCCTGTACCATAACCTTAATGTCATCTTGTAGCCTCACTCCAGTTTTCTTCATCTCAATCTGGGCTTGCGTACCTCTCTAACAGCAGAGGGTGACCATGTAGAAGGAGCCTACATCACCACATTACTACAGTTTCAGAATCTGTTTCATCCACTCTCCCAGCACAGATTTCCTCTCTTTCCTCTCTAGACCTCTTTTCAACATTCACAGGAGTCATTTCATGAGACACTACATGCTCTTCCTCCCACAGGGGCATGTCTATGCTCCACAGCCTGCAGTGTTCCTACACTCTGGGACCCAGGCCTGATGAGGATGCCCTATAATACAATATACACTGGCAAGATGTGCATAAGACTGTAAGATAATTTCAACTGTTAGCCACAGCTGAAACTATGAAGAATCAGGCAGTTTGAGTTTGGTTGATTCCTGTAAAAACTGCAAAACATCATCAGTTTTAAAAGCTGTGCTTTACCACATGCCCACATAACCATAATTAAATGGATGGACATGACTGTGTTTGACACAGAAGATTAAGTTTCATTACTGCTTTGTGCTATGAAAGATATAGGGGGGGGTGGGGGGGAGGTGGAAATATATGCAAGTATGGTGCCAAAATTCAGCCTTCTGAAAGCATAACTTTAGCCCCCTGCAGTTGCCAGATAACATTTCTGAAGTTGTTGAGATATTAAAAGGGTGGCAGTTTATTATGAAGTCATTTATATTTTGTCAGACTGTTAGCAAGATTTGTGTTATCTGCACCATGCAACAGGAAGGCTTCTGTAGAATCCATAATAACTTCTTACTATGCATGCCAAATTGTTGGTGCAATTGGCAAAGAGAGGAAAGGAATCAGAGGATGATATTAGTAACAGCCTACATGAGTTGAGAGCCAAGTTACCCAACCCTCTTTATACTGTTGCTTGATTAAATTCATACTACACCATCAGCCCATCAAATATTCAAATCATCACAAGCTTCAATATTATACTAAGCCGTTGGAGTTGAACCGAATACAAGGTATATGCACTGCTAACTTCAAAACATGAAACTGTATTTTTTCATGTGGTAAATACACTTTGATCTACATACATTTATGCAATAATTCCTTGCATGACAATATAAATATGTTTAAAAGTATATAATGTGTGAATCTCTGTCTCTACCTACACATGGCCTGGTATGCACAGTGTCATCCCAATAACTGTTTCAAGACATTCTTCTCTTGCTCCTTTCTCTCCGATAGAGATCCTGAAAGATGTAATTTGTCACCAACTTCCACCATATTCAGTTATCATTTGAAGTGTTAAGTGAATCACAGTGAGACCCTTCACGAGGTGATAATATATCAACAGGCAGGTAATATATTGATAGAGAAATTGAAACTATTACACCTAAATCTGACAAACCATTGCAAAAACTATCTTTTAACTCTTTGAAACAAGGACCTTGTAAAGTTAAAATTGTGTGACCAAGCACTATTACCAGACAGGCACTTAGAGAAACGTTGTGTTTCTAGTACAATTTGTGCTTTCAAAGTGCCTTCATTTAGGGTTTAAAAAGCTGCTAAATATGGTTTAGGATACTTAGTGCTTTGTAACATTTTTGTAAAAGAATGGAAGTGAAAAGCTTCATGGATTAACTTTCATAATTAAATGGCACAAAACTGGCCAGGCAAGCAAGAATGACAGGCACAGAACAGAACATGGCAACAAATAAATTTTCCAGACTGAAACATAACCATAATCAGCCAGATTACACTTGTGGAATTCATTTGTGATTCCAAAGACAAAACCCAAGGTGATTCAAGTTGAAGGAGAAAACTTTGTAATGTAGAGGTAAGATTACCTTCATGAATATGAAGGGTATTCATGCCTTCTAGACACCCAGTCCTGGACAAAGGAGAAGGTGATGAGCTAGAGCTACTCATATATACTCACCTCTAAACCACCAAGTGGTGTGCCATCTCCAAAAGCCTGAAAGCAGTGCCATATAACACAGAACTCCTGCCCAGGCTGACAAGATTTAATAGCTGGAAATTGTTTCCAGGTAGAATATGTTATTAATATAAATATAAATGGTAGCCAAGAGAGGGAGACAAAGAGGCATTATGCCATAGTTGCATGCAGACACAGGCTCTAGAAACCTTTAGAGACAGCAACATGATCTTCTCAGCACCATTTGTTGTAGGAGCGGCGACACTGAAATGATACAACCTGAAGAAGATAATCCTGACCATACTGAAGCCTTCTTCTGTGCTCTTCAGGATATGTCACTGCTATCCACTTCTTTGCTGTTAGACAATTTTTGTTCCTAACTGTAAGTTTTACACATAGTCTATGAGTATAGCAAAACCAATTACTCTAGAACCGATTATTTTATTTCCACCAGTCCCTTCAGATCCCCAGTATTCCTGAGCACCTGAGTTTTACAGATTCAGCATGCACAGAATTGATCAAGAATCATAGTTTCTCTTCCCTGTATCTGCCACATGCTTCATTTCTGCTACCTTATATTCCTCTTCTGAATATTCCAAAGTCTAGCAACCTTGTTCTCATATATACCTACAGAAAGAAGGATTTGTCCACTAAAAACCACAATGTTGTCTCAAAATTTAACTAGAGATAGCAATTAAGTAGCTGTCTCTATCATCACCTGATATGACATTGCCACAGTAATTTTTGAAGATTTAGTAAAGCAATTAAGTTCTTTAATTATTGTTGACTTTCTGAATACTCTGACTTGATCAAAATCTTGATCTGAATTATTCACTGAACACCATGAAAAGCACAATGTCAAAGCTAAATGTAGATTCTGTTTTTAGACTGTGGCCAAGTCAGTTTTTTCCAACTCAGATTAGAGCTATAAATTCCTATAGATGAACATAGCATGCTTGACCCAGAGGTCCTTGTTTCTTTTAAAGCTGTAAGTATGAATAAGCTCTTGTCTCAGCAACTTGGATTGATGTAGTTGTACTGGAGTTTCCTGTACATTTTTACATGCTGTGAAATACCTGTGGGAGGTTTTTCTTGTTTCCCTAGCAAAGGCTACAGAAAGTTTCAAAGAAAAACATTGAAACCCATCTTTAAGCATTCAAACTGAAAAATTTAGTATCCAAATCACCTTTCATTCTTCTTGTCTTCCTGCTTTTCAAAACTGCTTGAGAAATTTTTATTTTAAATTTTAATTTAAAGTCACATAGTAGTTTCCCTTTTCTGGTACAGTTGCAGAACTGCAACCTAGTTGTTCACACCAGTGAGTTATATTAGTATAAGGTATATATATATATATATTAGTATATTGGTAAGTCTATTTTTAGATATGAAGGTAAAGGTACCTATACCAACAAATTGTGGGTGTCACTGGTTAGCTGTGTTAGTAGAAAATCATACATAACCCCAACTTAATACTGGCAAGCTGTTGAAACTGTCAACTCATGGTGAGGACCAACTCTTTCCAGTACTAATAGCAGTAGTATCAACAAATAATAATAATAATAATAATAATAATAATAATAATAATAATAATAATAATACCACCACTCTAGAAGTATTCTATTACCGAATAGTTTCCTGCACAGTAACATTATCACAGTAACTTTAAACACTGCCAACAAACTCAACACTTTCTCTAGCATGTGCCTAACTTACAGTATACCCTAGCCAGAGTAAAAGTAGTTCCAATAATTTCTAGCTTCTCTCAATTATCAGAACTTAGATTATTCCTTACCCAACATTGCTGAATACAAATACTTCTCCATCTGGTAAGCTGCTGATCTTTAGACATGCACACTGAAGATCTACTGATTGACTTTATCTCAGCAATCACCCAAAGAACTCTGTTTCTATGTGTAACAGCAAAACACAGGAGCGTTGGCTTTTCAAGGCAGCATCTCCTGACATCTGTTGTTTCAAATGCTATCTAAAAATATAGCTGTGAGAATATCTGAGTATTTACACACTGAAAGGTAAACTGGAAAATAATAACGAAAAAGAAGAATCAAGTGAGAAAATACTGCTAGTGGGAGCTCTATTAAAGACTACCCACTGCGTCTTCAACAACCAATACCTGTCTTATAAACCATAGAATAGAACTTAAGCCTTTTGCAGAGGAGATGTGTGGCTGCCCTGCTTAAAGCAGGAGGAAGATTGTACTAGTGATTTTATCGTGACTATACCTCTGGTTTTATGTCAGGAATTCTGGTTTCAAATGTTTCAAAGTTAGGTCAGATACTTTTATATGCATATCCATGAATACAAAGCTGACCAAGCTCCAAGTCAGTTGTGTGTAAGCCACCTCTAAGTCAGATCAATAATAGCAATAATTAATATTACTAATAATCAATAATCAGTCAGGTCAATATGCTATCAATAGGTTTGTTAGCTGGAAGCCCAAACGGCTATATTGCTTGTGGAAGAGGAGCTCAGGATGCATGTCTGTCTGCTAAAGTCATGTAGAAATAATGTGAATCAAGAGGTCTTTGTTGTCTTCATTTAAGGCTTAGGATCATGTTCATAAGACAGATCACTATGTATTTGGTGAGGTTTTGGGTTTTTTGTTTTGTGAAGCATGCCATTATCTAAGAAAACCTTATATAAACCTAGATTTCTAACTTTTTGACAGAGTATCCAAGAGACCAGAAATATTCCTCTTTAACCAAAGTAGACTTCTCCTTGGTACTGAACTGGAAACTAATTAAAAATCCTAATGATTTCAAACAGGAAAGAACCCAGGCTATACTTAAATACTTCTCTTAGAAATGTGAGTGGTAGTTATCTGTCTTGAATGAAGTCTCCAGATTAAATAATACCAAGTAATTATCCTACTTTTTTTTTTTTTAACTACTACTGGTAGCTTTCCTGTAGCTGAATGTGTACAATAACATTTCAATTCCTTGTTCCTTATCCACATAAGCAGATGATGCCTTGCCGTGGAGGGTAAGAAATCCTGATGTGATTAGTGAGAATTCTGATTATGTGAACTGGCTTTTAATGGTGTGCTTCCCAAAAGCACCTTTCAAGGTCAGAATTCAAATCCACAGATTCTTAAGGATTTCTAACAATGGTCTGCAAAGAAAGTATTTTAGGGATTCAGTTTCTATACACTACTTATCACGAACAGAAGAAGAGGAAGAAATCTATCGCAAATCCCTGCAGGGGCATCTATTCACATGCCTTCAGCTGTCATTTCTAACATGTTCTGTGTCTTATCAGGTGCACTTTTATAAATAACACCATATTTTGAACAAAATACTGTGTACACCTTATATGTATATTTGGTTGCTCATTCATTAGAGTAAGATGGATGAGAGCAGCTCCATAGGCTCTGCTCCTATCTACTCTTAGCATTCTCATTTTGACAGATGAATGAGGCATAAAGGCTGTGAAGCAGAAGGAGCACTCTCTAGTAATCCATTAACAAGCAAGGATTATGCCTTCCCCCAGCAAGTGAAGTGACAAGTGTGTACTTATTTCCCTCACTGACAAGTGCTAGGACTGACATCAGACATGTTCCCTTCTTCATGTTTTTCCTACACCAAAAAAGATTGAGTGGACTTGCTATATTAACTAAAAATCAGGTTCAACTGCTTTAAGTACCTAAAGTGTATTTAATATTCATCATTAAGTCGACATCCATGATCATTCTCGATGACTGGAATACCCACTTGAATGACATTCACCACTAAATTCACACTTGAAAAAATGCCACACTTTAAAAAATTTTTGTGGTGTAAAAAAAATAAATTGTGTAGAAGGTGTTGAGTGTGCCAGTGATAAGGTTTCCCATATTGTGAAAATGCAGCAAATACACTGACCCTGTTTTGCAACTTCCGGGTAAATGTGTCATTTTAAAACATAGGTGGGAAAGGAAGGTGAGAAATCTTTGGATATGTATTGAAATAGAAAACATTTTTTCATCTTGCTTTTGGCACTACCACCCAAGTTATAGCTTGAATATATTCCAGCACTGTTTTAATGAAGGGAACAAAGAGAAATACATCATAATCGTACCTGAAGTTCATGAAAACAAGGAAAAGGGATGGTCAAGGTGCTAGGAAGGTGAAATGATGTCTTATATCTCCTTAAGTGTAAGAGGAGACTCAAAGTCTGTTGCTTAAACCCAAATGATCAGCCTGTGTTTGGAGAAGGAAAACAGGCTTATGACAAATAAGTAGCTCTGGCAAGAGAGCTTTTGGTGGAGAATGAAGACAAAACTGGAAGTAAACCTCTTCCATTTCCCTCCCAGGTTTAATCAGACAACTTTTCCAATGTGCAAAGAGAGTTTGCAGTTATTTCTTCCCTAATAGACATAAAAAATAGCTAGGACAGATGAGGACTATTAGGCTAGGTGTTAATAGGTTCAACACACCCAGGGAGTCTGCTGGACAGAGTTGCCAGCCAGACAGGGAAGAGTTGGTCAGCTGACAACTTGCTGAGCTGACAACTTCCTTTTCTTTGTTTTCTCTCCTAAGATTTTATATGTTTTCATGCCGATGTTTTTCCTCTTGCATCTTTGCACTGCTGCCTATCCCCACTTCAACAATCTTAACCTCTATCCGCAGTTTTACCTTTCTTATCTCACATGGCTACAGGCTATGTGCTCTTTCTCAGCTATCTCACAACCTAGCAGTCTACTTAAAGAGTATAAACTGAGGTCATGCAGCTGAGCTGAATCGGCTTCAGCCTCTGATCACAGGCAGCTCAAACCCAGGAGGAGAGGGACAAGGGCCAGAGAACTACCGGAATTTGCCCCCTATTAAGTAGGAATAGGAGTTTTTCAGTTTGAGGCAAATAGGATGCTGGGAAAAGTTGATCCCAGTGGATCTCAGCACAAGGGCTAGGCTTTCAGGCATTTTCCTCCTGCTCTCTTAAGCTCGGGTTTTGTTCCCATGCTAAATCCACTGAGCAGTGAAGTAGGAATGCAAAGAAATCATAAGAAGACCTGTCTGTCCCTGAAAGTGAGCTATGCTACATGGAGATAACATTAGTTAATGGTCCAGTCATCACACAATTCCAACTGTATGTTAATTACTAGACAAGCAGATCTCCCACATAACCATATATTGGAGTTGTGAGGCCAAAATAAAGAACCACTTCTCTACCAACCCCAAAATTACCACTGAACTATCTCTAGTGCTTCCAAGATACATAGAGGAAAGGATTTAATCATGATCCTTCGAAGATTAGTAGTCACCAAGTGCCCTCAGACATGAAGTCTATGATCTGCTTCTTCTTCCTGACAGCAGGGCTGACACATTGTAAGTTGTGATTGGCATTTTTACTCTTCGGTCTTGATCTAGAGACAAGGTAAGGCACAGAAAGAATAAGACAAAACATGCCCTGTGCATCCTTCCCCTGTTAAGACGTGCAAGCTTGGTACAGCCACAATCACAAAAAAGGAGAGCCAAAAGCTTATGCTAATATATCCTCATTGCCAGGAGTATCTACACAGTGATCAACAGATAAATGCATACTGATATAACAATGCCAATGCATTCTTATCTACTCAAAACACATAAGGAGCTCTGCTCCTTATGAGGGTCACAGCAGCAGTCCTAGCTCACCCAGAAGTTCTCTGCCTCCGAGGAAGTTCAAGAGTCAATATAATTAGCTTTTTGGACCATGGGTTATTTGCCACTTTAACATGTTAGGCTAGGAGCTGTTGCATTATTTTTTACTGTAAGAGTGGTGGAGCACTGGAACAGGTTGCCCAGGGAGGTGGTGGATGCCCCATCCCTGGAGACGTTCAAGGCCAGGTTGAATGAGGCCCTGAGCAACCTGATCTAGTTGGGGGTGTCCCTGCTTCTTGCAGGGGGGTTGGACTAGATGACCTCTGGGAGTGCCTTCCAACTCTAATCATTCTATGATTCTATGATTCTATTTTATACTTTTATGCATATGAAAATGGTGTGCTTTCTCTTAAATTACCATTTCTGGCATCATTATTTTAAAAGAAATTTTTTTGTTATTAATCTCTCCCATAGAAGAAACTTAATGGTAAACAAGATGTCTTTTATTTTTCTCTTATACTAATTGTTTTTTAGTTTGAAAATAATCAAAACTCTCTTACTTATCCTTGGTAAGGCAAATTTTTAATTATAGTTGCATGCAAATGCTCACATCCACCACATTATAAATTTGACCTCAGGAACTTAAATTCTTTCATTATTTATGCAAGTAAGCTTTTCTTTAGGTTCTAGAAAGCTAATTACATTTTAAATTATAGAATATCAATATTTTGTTTTTCCACAGGAATATAGTGGAATTTTATCCAGTTATAAAATCTGCAACCTACAATTAACACATGTAATAATTTCCAAAATGAAAGTTGGACTGGTTTTGAATTTTACACAGGATATTCTGGACTAAGAAATCAGACTGCACAGCATCAATTATTTAGCTCACTGATTTACATTTCACTAGTAAAAATAGGTCCTCTCAGAGTCTTCTCTCTTACCAGCTGTAGGTGTTCTACTCAAATCTAGTGCCACACCTGTATAGCAAACAAAATAAAATTTAAAAAAAAAAGAACTCAGTAAATATGTAATGATCAGGACTTACCTCAATTACATCGTATTTTTAACAGGGCTTTTGACAACATTGCTATTCCTGCTTTCCATTTTCTCAGGGTTAAAACCAGATGTCAGATTTCTTTTTTCACTAAAAAACTGACAGAACATGTTAGCATCCAGATATGATAAAAAGGCTTTGGTCATGCTTCAGCTAGAGAACCCATTGATAGTAATTTGTTTCTGTCTTCTACATTTTACTGCTTTTCTTCTGTGATTGCATTTTTGGAATAACAAGGAAAAGATCATTGTTCTGAAACCAGACTAGTGAAGTAAAGCACAAACACAAATAATAACCATGGGACTGTGAGATTTTGTATGATCATAGAATCACAGAATGGTTTGGGTTAGAAGGGACCTTAGAGCTCATCAAGTTCCAACACCCTGCCATGGGCTGGAACACCCCCCACTAGACAAGATTGCCCAAATTTGTGATTTATAAACTAGGCTTTAAATGCTTTCAATGATACCAGGTGTCCCCCCATCACCTGTTCAGACCACAAAGCCAGATCCAGGCCTCCTCCTGAGAGGGACCTTTTCTCAGGCCTCTCATCTGAGAGAAAGAGGGATTAAGTCAGCCCTGGGAACACCTCACTCAGCAATTCAAGCCCCACTCTATCATGATGGCAGCTAAAATCATATGAAACCCTAGAACTGAGCTTTAAAGAAAGGATGCTTCATAACCTTTATAAGAAATATGTTTTGCTCTGCAAAGTTTTCCCTGGCAGGCAAAGGCAAACAAATGGCTTTTGGGGGAGAAATATGGTATTGAAGACTGATCGCCAGAGGTTGGTTTGTATTTTGCAATAAAACAAGATGCCTTGTTTTATATTGAATATGAAACAAGGCATCTCAAGTTTAGCATATTTTAACTCAGTATGGTTTGAATTTTGCCTAACATATATAGATTAACTGGAATAAAAAACTTAATATAAAGAGAGTTTATCAAGCCTATCTGAGATATGGTACTAGATTGTAATTTATTCAGTGCAGAAAAGAAAGTGAGGCAAGTTCAGTTCACCATGTGTCTTGCAAGGAATAAGCCAGAGTCATGGGGTTTTCCATGTTTTTTAGATCAGGAAGATACAATACTCATGTATGGAAAGACAGTCTGAAACCAAAAGATCGCCCAATCAAATAATTTTTGCATTAATCACTTTGCTGGCTTTTAATTTTTCTTGCTCTGAAAATGGATGCAGGTATAAAAATGTAAATGTGGAGATCCCTGACAACCACAATACTACACAATACCAATCAAAAAGGAAATTAAATTGTACTTGAAGCAGAAGAAAATTTCTTGTGACATTATACTGGAGGGAATGATAAGAGAGCTATAATTACATTATAGAGATGTAAGTTTTCTGTTTTAAATGTGACAAAAATAAGACATTAAATCCTCGCAGATGGATGACAGATGACAGAAGATAAAATTAGGTGTACTCTAATCTAACATAATGTTAGGTTACTGCTATTGTACTGTGTATGACTTGAGTATTGCATACAAAAGAAGCTGAGGTGACCAAAAAGGAAATGGCAGTAAATTATGATTTACACAATTCACTGACTCATTTGGTGTCCTTGGGCAAACTGTTTTAAGAACTAGCTTTCAAAAGGTCAGACCTGCAACTAGGCATGTGAACATATACTCTTGTTTGCACACATAATACATGGCAGAGGGTAAATGGACATAAGACAATGACCATTCACCTGAGATCAGTGTGAGTTCACCTGAATCAAGTAAAATCCTGGAATTTGGCACCCTACTTAGACTGCAGAAAAATCCAATCACATGAACAATCTGTGATACTAAATACTTAGGATCAACTTTCATTCAGAAAGTTCCAAATTTTTTCATTGAGTATCACTGCTTAGGTTTCTCCTTCTATTAAAAATAGCAAAGTATATGATTATTCTCTTACTAGTTTTTAATGTGATCCAAGTTTGCTCTCTATTCATAGAGAGACAGAAAAACCTAGATATCTGCAATAACATCTATGTGCAGCAGAACTTGGTATAAAAATAAATGGAGTTCATTACATTATCTCTAAAGGAAAAGAAAAAATATAGAAGAAAAAAAGAAAGAAAAAAGAAGTTTTGTGGTACAGGAAGGATTCCCCTGTCTCTTAAAAATCTAAATAAAAATATGTGAGTTATATAGGTTTGCAGCTTCAGTTCTGGCAGTGTATATGCTTTTAAAGGCCTTTATCTCTACTCCAGAATTTGAATCACAGTAATAACAGAAATATCTTATACAGGGGACAAGTTAAGCTGATATGCAAACTACTGTAAACTGCTGCAGATAAAAATATAGAAACAGTAGAAGAAAGTTATCCTTTTGTTGGTTTTAAGCTAATGATGTGCACAAACCACACCAGATGAACTGATCCATACTTTCTAATAGTTATAAAGTTATTACTGATTTGAATCCTAGCTGAAAACAGTTAGTGTAGCCCCCATTGTGTCAAGTTACTTGAAAATTTTCTTTCCCAGTAAGCTTTTGGAGCTCACGCATAGAAACTCCCTATTTTTGCAGAACCTATGTGCATGTTTTATTTTCTATACTGTTAATTTTATGCTTAATTGCCGTAGTAGTAGTTCATTTTCATTAACAAGCTCTACATCTGGGAGCAAGTTGTCCTTAACTGTTAATTCTAAACTCATGAGCATCCTACTCTTGAGTGTTTACTGGAGATTTCAGCTTTAAACGCTTTTGAAGTCATGCCATGATACAACCCAGCAGTGATAATTTTGGGCTGGATAGTTGACAAGGTATATCAGCACCTGTTTTTGATGAACCAGAGTGTGATTTTGAGCACTGGAACTGTTTTGGGAACACTGGAATTCAGTCTCAGGCACTAATTCTGGTCTGGGGGTAGATAAACCTGATTTTGGCCACATATTTATTGTGTTAATTAGGTTCATCTTTTCTGTAATTAGAACACTGAAGTGAACAAAATGAATCCACGTTAAGGTCCAGACTGTGGGGAAAAACAAAAAACAAAACAAAAAAAAAAAAAAAAAAAAAAAAAAAAAAAAAAAAAAAAAAAAAAAAAACACAAAACAAAAAAAAAACCGAACAAAAAATAAAGGTTTGAAAGGTAAAAGGCAAAAGATTCTTAAAGATTCATTTTTTAACTGTAATCATTAGGGGTTCTTCCTTTTTCTTTGCTCAAACTGCTTGAACTACCAATTTCCAAACACAAATCAAGTATAAGGAAGTTTGGTGACAAGAGAGGTAGAAAATATAAGCAAAATCATCTACTTAAAAGATTATATTTTATATAAAGAGCGATAAGGTCCACTGACAGCTAACTGTTTCATATGGTTATGTACAATTCCTCCTAGCCTCTTTGCTGAGGTGGGTGCAATGTTTTAGATTGGTGAGTAGAAAATCATTTGTCCCAATCATTAATACAGTTCAGAAGTTCTGATGGAGTTGATAGATAGATTTTATGTCAAGACTGGGAACATCTCAGCCTTTTTACATAGATGAATAAAAATTGATGCTATTTTATATATGCCACCATCTGCTTTTTATAGGTTTTGTCTTCTCTGGATGTTTTTATTTTAATTTATTCTCCCTGGGGAAATAATTTCTTTAGTGTTGGGCTTGTTAATAGGAAGAAAAAAAGTATTGCCGTATATATAATGCAGATAAATTATACAGTCAATTGCATAATATGACTGAGTGGATTTTGTTTCCATTGAGAAGGTAAGTAAAAATAAGATTTTTTAAAAATAACTGAAATGTCCTGATTTTGAGAAGCACATGACACCCCAAATATGACCGTTAGCTCAAAAATCAGTTCCCTCATTGCTTTTTTTTATGGCGAGATTATTGACCTTATTGACATCATTCACCTTCTCTTTCTATATTTCTACCCACAGCAGCAGGCATTATTGCCTGGTGGGAACATGGTAATCAAACTACACCAATGTCCTCCAAACTTTGAACCTGTGCCCAGGCTGTGAGTCTGGTGCCTCTGCTAATTAACTATTCTAAATTTAGCTGTCAAGATTAATTAGGAAACCCATTGTCTCCAAATATGTGACCTGATAAAAGGAGACAGGAAAAGCATCTAGGACCAGTGAAGCACCAGCTTTGGGTTTTTCATGAGCTTCAGCTTTATATCTGTGTAAGTTAAGTATGCCCAGTCTCTGGTGGGATGGGATGCAGCAGTGACCACTACAGTGCTCAGATCCTGACCTCTGTCAAGTCCCTTTTTTATTTTCTCAGGCTGTAGGGAAACAGGAAGAACATGTAGATGTGTGCAGCCAACACCTAGAGAAGTTGGACACTGTGCTGGTTTAGAGGTAAACCGGCAGGAGAAATAGACCCACCACAAGAGATGATTATAAGTCAGAGTTACAATTTAATGAAAGATATTACCATACAAACACTGACACAAAGAGAACAACCTGCTTTCAACTCACCAAAACCCAGCAGTAAACCCAGTGTCCCAGGGCACAAGCCCAAAGGGGTTTGTTAGCCCCGGTGCTGAGATCCACGTGGCTCTCCCAAGTCCAAAGCAAAAAGAAGTGAAGAGTCCGTTGCTGCAGATGACGGCTGTGGCCCGGCCAGAAGCGATGGTTGTAGTCCGGTCGAGAGCGATGGCTTCCTCCTGTCGAGGTTCCGCTGCTCCTCCAGATCCAAGGAAGAGAAGAGTTAAGCTCTTCTGCGCCCTGTTTGTATATCCTCAGGGAGCACCCAGTCCCTCCCCCAGGGCGGGGACTCACACAATGGGTAATTAACGGTGAGCCATGGGGTATGGTTGGACCATTGATGGCCCATTAGCACCCACGCCCCCTCAGGCTGAGTGTGAAGGGACTAACGACTTCCTGGGCAACTGTTGCAAATGGTCCATTATTCTTGAGGAATGAATAGAGGGTGTAGAATACACAGCCTTGATCCCCCCACACAGTGATAACCTCTTGCTGAACTAGGACAGACACACCAAATGTGTGGGATCCAAGAGAATTACTATGCTGATTAAACCTAAACTAACTTGGGCACCATAGCATGGGCAGCGTATATGTCACAGCAGGATGTAAACCATGTCTAGGATCTTAGAGTCTGCGTTGAGCTCTCTCCTAGCCAGCTTCACTGTCATCAGTTCATGAGCAAGACAGCTCAATGCTACTTCACATTGTGGTGTCATTAGCTGCTGGTCTCTGCCTTGTTCCAGGACAACACACCTTTACCTCATTCATTCAAAAAAGGTGGTAACATTATATATTAATCTTGAAAACAGAATCAATAGGAAGCCATCGCTGTTCAGGATATTTAGAGTATAACATAGCAAGATTTTTGCACGTGGCTAAAAGTTGGTGAGCTGCACTGAGATGGTTATGCTGGAACACAGAAGTTCACCAAAATTTATAGGAGATATGAGGTAATTTTGCTGTGTCATTTTCACAAATCTTCACAATCAATCATTTTGCATGAAAAATGATTGATTGTGAAGAATTCTCTCACATTGAACCACTTTGCAACTGATTTAACAGTCGTTTATCTAGCTTAATGTGAGTTTTGCATATAAAATCTTTAGGTGTTTTCTATATAGCAGAAAGGAAAAAAACCCCACAAACCCACCAAATTCTGTTTCTCAACCATAACTTTGCCATAGAGGTGTGTCTAATCAGGTTTATACTGCTAGGCATTATATAATCTTAACTATTTGGGCAAGTCAAACAATGGAAGATAGTGAAGGACTTAGAATCTAAAAATTATGAAAAGATAATTGAAATAATATGAAATTAAATTTAACATAAATAAAGAGAAAATAACACATATACTGAGAAATAAACTGTCTCTGATATGTCAGTATCTATCAGGATAAAATGTGATCTCTCCCAAGAGGAAGCTCAAAGTGAGAACTCATTGTGAATGATCTTTAAAACACCTATAAGACAGGTAGAGATGTAAAGAACTCACAGCCTAAGCAGCTATTATGCTCACAAACAAGCTTTGTTGAGGCAACCTCTCTTTGAATTCCATCCCCTCCTTATTCACTTGCTGAAGAACCTACCGTTCATTTCTGTGGCATCCTACTCATCAAGGACTTTCAGAAGCAGGAGCTGGTAAAGCTCAAGCATATTTTTCTCTGTCATAAGATTCCCCTCTTACCCTGCTCTTACTATAGAGAAGTTTACAAATGTTTGAGACAAAGGAGCACAGCAGAAAGTCATTCATGTATTTACTGGTTCAGTGTTCAAGGTCAGCTGTCTGGTATGATCTTCTTCAAATTACCTTGCATTTACCATGTGGTGAGAGTTTTCTGGCTGTCAGTAGTTTCATCAGCTACTTCACAGTAATTGCCCACATATATGTTCACACCTGGGGTAACTGCTAAGTCATTTGAACTGACCCATACATTCATATCTACTTATGTATAAACCAAAGAGGTTTTAGAATATTTTCCCAACCACCACAATTTAGATTCAGGCTGCATTGGAGTCCAAAAAATGCTATGTGTTTTTCATGCTTACACATTTGTTATCGTCAATACTTTCACAAAATGGGTTCCCACAGAAACAATTTTTTCCACTGTGTTTACAAAGGCTTTCCTCTATTCCTCATCTCTTTATAAAGCATGTAACTATTATCTCTTCATTCTTAAAGAAAAAAAATCATAGCTTTGACTTAAACCTGTTTATCTCATGGTTTTCAGGGAATTTCCTTCCTTGTTCACCCCTAAAGTCCTTTCACTCAAGTACATGAGAAATGCAATTGTCAGTCCCTGAGTTCACAGGTGAAAAGAACAATTAAACTGCAATTGTTTGCTCATCCATTTGCTGACAGTGATTCTTCTTATGTGGGGCTATGGCTATTAGGACACCATTTCATTTTGTTCAGGCAGTATCCAAGAGTTTTGTCTGGTAGAAATAAGAGTGAAAGAAAAGAAATAAATACAGCAACCAATGTCACACCTTAACAACTACCCTCTCATCTAGAATTTACACAAGTACTCCTGCAATTTATCTTCATTACTCTAACCTACTTATAACACGCTTCATATATTTTGACTTTTACTGCAGATTATATTATTTTATGATCTGCTCATCAAGCCTGCATTGAGGTTTAACAGCTGAGCACTCAAAAAAAAAAATCTAAAATGTATATTGTGTACGAAACACAAGGACAAGAGAAAAGAAATGATTGAAGCTGCCTGCGTGTGTGCCTGAATATAGTTACCACTTACAGTAGAAACATGTTGGAACATAGGGGAAAAACAAACATATGTTATTTTTGGTGGATTTTTGCTTTCTTACAAGTATAGGAACTGAATTTTATTGTTTTGTTGAAGGGCATTTTAACAGCCAAATTTATATTTAACTTCCAGAATGAGACTTGAATGTGATAGATACGTATTTTATTTTCAGTCTCTGCAGACCAAACATCTATCATTCTGTACATGTTTGAGAGGAGATGAAAGAGCAAACAATAGAGCAGAAGGATACTGAGGCTAAAACCTCTCAGATGTTTGTGAATATACAAGTCTGTAAATATTGATGATTCTTGGCAATAAAAACTTTCCTATCAATTTGACCGCAGGGGCAGGGAAATTAAACCAGATTTCACAAGCCTTCCAGCATTAATTGAATAATGAGATCAATTAGCAATTCCACTAAATTATTAAGTAAGTCTCATACATACAACCTCATAATCTCATACCTTCCTTGTAGGCAATGAAGCTTGCCAAACTAATCAAGCCCACAGTACAAGCACGGACAGCAGTGACCGTGCCTAACATGTAGGAAACCACAGATATAGGAGTTTAAGGGTAGGAAATTCATGAAACTCAAATTAGTTTCTTCCAGGAGAAGTTCATGGTTTGCCTTACAAGTTGTAGGGTCACAGAAAGAATACAGTGGAAGCTTTGATGTGCTCTCTGCATGGCTGGCTGGTTTAGTCCACATAGTAATGGCTTTACTCATTCTGAGTTCCCCTTACCAAGACTGGGGCTTTTGCCTGGGTACATTTTATGGACATGGATTTTGAATTTGGATTTATCTCATCTTTGAAGAACACCATCACTATGGAAAATCATCTGCTACCCTGAGATACATATGTCTATCAAAGTTCACCCTCAGTTACATGAGTGCACTTTGCTGGGAGACATGTGGGAGGTACAGGACTGCCAGCACTGTGGGGCTCTTCCTTTCACTGGAGGCTTTCGGGTCTACCCACAAGGAAAATGCTCCAGTCTGTGTTGCCTGCCTCTCTTCCCTCTTCCTGTGAAGGACTATCAGGCAGAATTTTTTCGTACAAAAGTTATCTCCTTTCTCACAGCCTGGCATAGACCAAGCTTTCCCTGCAAGCTTTCCTTTTTCTCAGGCAATGAGATCTTCTGCCCTGCACTTGTAGCTCCAGATTTTACACTTTCTTTTTGCTGGCATGGGTAAGGGAGAAAATGAGAAAAGATTTTGCTTGCCTGGACTCGGGAAGCCAGTTGGTAACACAGAGAGAGAGGGAAAAGGAGCCTTAATCCTATGCTCAAAGAGAGGGGGAAAAGCTAAGGCTTTGCTAGGAAAAGGTAGGAATAACACCAGCAAAATCTTTGTGATGATTTCAGATCACCACATCCTAATGCACATTGAAACACGATGTGAAATTTTAAGCAGTGAGGGAGATTTCAGTGAGTACGAGGTAAAGAGCAAGTTATACAGGGACATGAGGCGTTAGAGGGAATTTGGAGTTAAATCACAAGGCAGAGCTCTTAGACGTTGCTCTAGCCTGGTCAGCAGATACTCTCCTAAGGTCTTGTCTAGGCTGGAGTCTGGCCCCGGCTGCAGCTTGTAACCAACAAAAACCCTCCTGTACAAATGGTGTTCTCTGCAGCTTGTGCTCTAGTTTGGTCTGGGTGACTGTGACATCAGACCCAATTTCCAATCAAGGAAAGGATTGGCTTCATGCAGATTGGAAAGTATATACTTCTGTTCAAGGAGGTTGCTAGATGGGCAATCATAACTGAGCACTGAGAGCAGAATTAGCCTCCAGGAACAGAATTAATCAAATGCCTCTGAAAATAAATTTGCTGGAGTTCTACAATTGTAGGCAATACAGCAAGAGTTCTTTGAATTTACATTAAAACTACATTAATTCTTTAAACTAGTCAAATTTAGTTGCATATTGTACTTTATCATGCAAATCGCTGTGTTTTCTTAATATGTACTGGAGGAGAGAGGGAGAAAATTACTTCAGAACTTCTAATTAAGCATAACAGATGAGAATCAATGACATCTTATATAAATATAAATAATTTCAGTGTAGATAAGACCGGGAACTTAATGTATTTGGTAACTCTTAACTTTCCAGAATAAGCCATTAGAAGTGCAAGCTGCATTACACAACCCAGGAATCCATAAGAAATCTATTGGCAGAAAAATATTCTCACTGAAGTTCTTGTTATTGATTTCTGTGTTTCATTGAATGCATTAAAATTCTGCTGGCAGTGGGAGCTTCACTATAGCAGTAATGGGCACTCTATAAATGTGATACAAACACGCAAATTTGGAGTCACCCCACACTTGCACTCTTGTAACACAATGAACCTGACCCTACACCTCATTCACCGAGTGAAATATGGTAGCGGTGAAATAGTTAAGAGCTGGTAGTACCAGCTCAATACATGTGCTCAGTCTACTCATGTATCAGCGTGCAGCTCTGCTTTTTAATTTTTATCTCCAAATGTGCTGGACAGAAAGAATTTGTCATTGATGTATTCATTGGAGAGGAAAAATACTGGAATTTTGACCTCTTTTGATGTAATTCACTAACAGTATTGATTTTCTAATGGAATCTGAAGTGAGTTTCAGTTGATTGACATCGGGGGGAACAAAAGTTGTCACCATGCTGAAGAAGGAAACAAAGAAAACTCTAACCTTATTCTGAAAAAGGTTGTGATATATTATAGCAGAGGTGAGAGATCTAGTGCACACATTCCAATAGTGTTATTTATTTAGATTTCAGAAGAAATCACCATACTTCATTTATATTTTTTTTTCCTAAATTTATGGAACATCCTTTCTCACTTGGTGCTTGTTATCTTGAGGAGGGCAGCAGAGCTCCAATTATCTAGAAGGTGCTCTGCTGGCAGTAGCAGAATGATTTTCCCTCCATTTCCCTAGCTGGAAATGTATTTACCTCCTCTTGTTGCCAACACATAAATTACCTTATGTGATAATGATCACAATATGTAGAATATACTATTTGTCATACATCACTAGAAAGAATTTGTGGAAATACAGGAATATTTCATGACATTTTATAGCCTTAATGTGAAAATATAATCTCACAATAATTTTTTTCATTCCTTTTATTAGTTGTAGATCTCAAAACTGGCTTAAATAGAAAGCTTCTCATATTTTTCAGAGCAAATCAGAAAAAAAAAGTTTCCTTATTTCTTCTGTTTCCATTTCTTGGAAACATTTTCTGAACTCAAAAGAAATTGTGTTTTATAAATTTCTCAGAAATTTCAAGAAATGCAAGTTTTAGGTGTCAAATATCCTTAAAAGTCAAAAGAACATCTTTTTGCCACCACATTTTGAAGAATCTATTTAAAAGCAATGAAGACCACTACACAAAGTTCCATCAGAAATAATTTTTTATAAAAAATTAAAAGTAATAAGGTGTTTTCAATAAAAATGGTTTCAGTGACAATGTCACTGGTAGGTGCAGCACTACCAAGAGAACTACAGGCCTGTGGCTGCGCACAGGAAACAGAGTTATTTACACTAACGACCCACACACTAACCAGAAAAACACATTAAATGCTGGCTTTAGCTTCTGAACACCACCTTCCAGGACATCCATTCTGGACACCAGCAAACCATCTGGATTAAAATTGTAAATGTGAGCCAGAGTCTGTTCCCTGAAGGACTCTTCCCCACTCACAGGAAACCTCCAGAGCTAAAGGACTCTTCCTGCTGTTTCAGAACTGGAAAGGGCTCAGGAGAATTGGATGACTGCTGCATGTGTATTTGTGCAGTGCAAACATAGTGTTAATTATAGGCATCCATCATTAATGAGTTTCAGTGCTTCGATTTGAAGAATCTATGTTGAAAAGTGACACAATGAAATTACTGTATGACAGAAAGAAAACAAAGGGAAAGTGCAAAGATAGGATTTATCTTTCCTAATTTCTACCATTCAAAGTTCCTCTAAGGTATTTGCCCACATCTTAGTCTAAGCTATTTGTCTAGCTTCTCTCTACAGTCAAGGAAGAGATGGAGACATATCCATAGGACACCTATCAAGTGCCTCAGGATGGGATGACTCACATACTGGATGTTTCTTTCTCTCTCTGCTACATAAAGGAGTCTTGATAACCAGCTCCAACTGAGCATGTAGCTCCTTACAGCCAATCTTAGGCAAAATGAACACTTAGTTAATTTTAAAGCAATAGTCATTACTAAAATATCATACTCTCTCTTACATCTAAATTATTAACAGAAGTAAAGCTAGATCCTTGACAAAAACACAACAGAAGTCTCAGACTAAGCAAATCAAACTTTTTTTCTAGGCTTATCGCTTGCTTAAAGATTTTTGAATCTACAGATCTATTTATCTACCCTCTCTATCCTGTGTAACCAAAATTCCTTGACTAGCAGTGTCTGGGTATACTTCCTTTATGTACCTCAGTGTCTGCACACTAACACAACGTAATTAGGTCATTAGAAACTGTGATTCTGCTACTCACCAATCTTTTCCAATGCCTTGAAACCAACATGGCAATATTTAAAGGGCTCTAAGGTAAAGCAAGCTTGTCTGCACTTGATTGTCCCAGGGAATCATTAAAAGATATGTTTCATTTAGTGACAAAACTAGTCTAAGGCATTTTTACAGTCACCTGGCCTGGCAAAACATTCCTATTCATGTGCAAATTTGCTGCCCCCCTTAGGTAGTGATGCTGCTGCTTGTGTTGCATCAGTGAGAAAACAGAGGGTTTTTTCTATATTTTGGTTAACATGGGTACAGTGTTACACTCAGGTGGCTGTGCTGGGATAACAGGACCAGAGTGACTTGGGAGCAATGTTCAGAAGTCATGGAGAAAAAGGAATATGTGTTTTCATTGGCTTTGTTGCCCAGATCTATGTTAACATATATATACTAAGATGCACATATGATCCTTATGACTTGTTACACTGCACAATAGGCTCTTATATGTGGGAAGGCACCTTTTATTTAGCATGCCATCAGTCAGCTCTGTGCTTCCTAGAGATAGTTTGTCTATTTTTAGGGTGCCTACACACACAGGCTCTGCACAGTCACCTGACTGAAAGTGAGGAAATCACCTTCTCCCACTTCACAAATTTTTGAAAGATAACTTTAACCCAGAGATCTCTGGTGGATAAATATCTCTCATTCAAATATATCACATTTCTTGCCATATTGGGCATCATCCATCTTTAGGCAAACAGCTGACATAAACACCATGATGTGTTATGGTTAATTTGACAGAAGTACAATCAGAGACTTGCTCTTGATCTGAATCTAGTCTGTCTTGCCAAGAGACCTGAGCGTGTTAATAAACCAAGGCCTTCATCACTGCCATCTGACCTTCATGTGCTCTCAGAGGAATGAAGAATGAACTCCCACTTGACTCTACACAGAGTAAAATTAGCCAGCCAATCCTGACCCCTTTCACCAGGCCAGCTGCAGCCAAACTCACTTCACTAGAGAACCCTGTTTTAGCTAGCAGTAGACTCATTAATTTGTCTGAATGATCAGCTGGATAACAACAATAGCAGAAACAAAATGGGCCTGACTTTTATATAGTGAAAGATCTCCACAAGGTTACAAGTTGTTGTTTTTTTTAACAGCTATAAACCTCTCTTATTTAACCTTTGAGATTGTTGGTGATGCTCCTTCTCCTGCTGCAAACCCTTAGACTAGTTGTCCCCAGCAAGCAGCAGGGACCATTTTGGAAGCTGAGGTATTTCTTAAAGGGGAAAAATATGGGAAGGAGAGAACTTCCATCATCACACTCGTTTGTGCTTCTTTAGTGCCTGGTATCCAAAATTCCCATTACACTGGCAAGGCTCTGCAGTGCACAATATATTCTGGCTGCTCTCCCTTTTGTCCTTGATGTGTCTCTTATATGTGTGGGCCAGAGGGACTGATGAAGAGATAGCAGCATCAGTTTTATGCCAGCTGCAGATTTCTCCATTCTAGGGCAACCCTCTGCTGCACATTAAAGACTGCTTCAAGGTCCCTTTATGTTCCTCAGGTGGGTGGACCTCAGCACAGGCTTGAATCTGGTCCTCAGAGAGCTTTACGTGATTTAAGTTCTGTGATGTGTGTAGGCTTTAACGGATGATGTTTGGCTTAAATCTTGTGTGCACTTTGAAATTTCAGTCAGAATTTGGCCTTCATCTCCCTGTTTGGTCGTGACTGTGTCCAAAGTCTAATTTAATATATGGTATTTCACTCTCTTTCTTGGACACTTGTTTAATTCCAGTTGTTTAAATGTGGCATCTAGACCACAGTAAGCTAACTAAGGAGGGAAAGAAGACAATGTTGCCAACTGTGGTACCTTGTATATTAAGTGATTATACAACAAATTATGTCTGAAACATTCTAGGTGTTGTTGCTGCAACTGGTAGACATGACTAACACTATCAGGCAGTGCTTAGGAGACCTGTTCTTTTAATTAGAAATAGTCTGACACTTTAGTTTATTAAAAACCATTCCATAAATCTCTTTATTTGCAGTAATTGATGACTCCCTCCTATCACACTCATCTGATGTGCAGTCTGCATTACACCCAATGAAAACATAAAGGGCTTTTATCTGTCAGCAAAAGGAATGTGTATCTTTACAGCACAGAGGAAATTTTAGTATTTTCATATGTTCTCGGTTATGTCATTCTTCTTCTTTTTTATTTTAACAATTAATGCAGTATATTGCATCAGAAATATATATGCTGCTTCCTAAAGCAGCTGGATACATTCCATATATTAAGAACTTTTCAGTTGAAGGAGCTAATCCTGAAAAATCCTTTTTACACAGCGTTTTTCCTAGTGTAAGACACTAAAATACTTATTAGTGAGGCATTTCTGCAAGAAGTCTTAAGTGACAGACTAGACAAAATAGCAATGCAAAGATTATGAGGGTCTTGAATATACTCAAAAGAGCTAGAATGTAGGAGAAGACCTTGATCTTGATCTTAACATTGAGGGCTTGGATTTGGGAGCAGCTGAAAGCAGTTATTGCCCAAGCGCTTGCAGTAAAAGCAAAAGTGCCAAGAAAACCTTAAAAGGGTTAAAAAAGTAAAACAGGGAAAACTGAATAAGCTGTGTTTTCACAGTCAAAATTCCAATCTCCTTTCCTTTGTTGTACCATTGGTGCTGAGGTCATTCTGCCTTGTAACGGTTTTGAAGTTTAGATCATTTAGATAGTGCAGCACTTCAACCCTGACATAAATCAGGTACTTTACCATTACCAGCACCTTCTCATGAACACAAGCAGTTGATGCTACACCCAGACTGCCTAAGCATCTACCATTACAGGAAAAAAAAAAAAAAAAGTCTTTTAGTGTTTTGATTTTTCAATGGAAACTAAAGCCCTATAAAAATGAAAACAAGATGCAAGCTTCAGCCAGAATGAGTGACTCTCAAAGAACTAATTGCCAGTTATCAGCTGTGGTTTTGGTAAGATGTCCATATAGCAAAATTTTTTAAGTGGCACATACCCTCTTACACCAACCTTGAAGGCACAGTCAAGTTCCCCTACTGAATAACCTTGTATGCTTCACATACAAATAGAGAACTGTGCTTCATCACTTCTACAGTCTGACAGTAGAGACTTTGTTTACATAAAAAGAAGGCTGGAGAGAGAAATCCGAATTCCAAATGCAAAAAGTATTAAAGGACTTGTAAGCTACTCTATCCATATGTGATGAAGAGTTGTAAGAAAACAAAGCATTATCAAAGATAAGTGCTTAGTGAATATAATCATTATGAAAAATCAAGTTGGAAGATAAAGCCAAGGAGACCTTAGGAGACCTTTTTGAGGAGTTTTTGTTTCATAAAACTGAGAAGGGTAAGCCACTGTTCTGAAAAGGGTGAGGAAAGGGAAATACCATGCAGCTTTCTATTTTCCAGGGCTTCAGAGCAGCCAAAAAAAGAAATGCACTATAAAGTATAGACTAGAATTGCTTTTGGTCATTATTTTGGGTTTGTGGGGTTTTTCCTATTTTGTTTTTGTTGTGTTTTGGTTTTTTGGAGGGGATAGATTTCTAGGACTATATAACTAAATCTGTAGCTTTTGGTTGGGGGAACTGATTTTAATTCCTAACCATAAGAGTTTCTGCTTTCAAAAAATTCCAATTTTTGATTGAGCAAAGCTATGCAATCTCTAATGTTGGGGTTTTTTTCTAAAAATGGAAGATCAAGAAACAGCAGAGTGTACTAGCCATCCTTTGCACAACCTCCTAGCTGGGATGAATATCGATATCTTCAATAAAAGTTTATCTCCCACCTAGGTGCAAGAGCCAGTATAACGGTTTGCATTGCCAGTCCTGAATTCCACAGAGAAGTTTTTGCTTGTTGGTCTAAGCCATCACTCCTCTGTGAAACAAGTCTTTGAGAAACAGCCCATTTGAATAGACTAAAAGTCTATCTGTCCTGTCTCTGGCAATTACCAGTAGTAATAGGTAGTATAAGAGCAGAAAAAGCACCATGACATGTTCCCCGGTGCCGATGACCTGTAAGTAAGGGCTTCTGAGTCAGATGTGGTATCTCTGTTCTTAATAGATGCTGATGAATGTTTCATCTATGAATTTGTCAAGTCCGCTCTGTGTTACCACATCTTCAGGCAGGGAGATACACAGTTTAAATCAAGGCCATGTGGGGGAAAAAAAAAAAAAAAAGCTCCTGTGGATTATTTTTAACATACTAAACCCCAATTTCATTTCATTTTGCCATTTTTGTGAGATAACAAGAAACAATGAGCAACTGCTCTTTCATGTAATCTGTAATGTTGTGGGCTCCTGTCACAGCTCCCTGAATACTTTCACTTCTCATAAAGAAATGCTCCAAATTTTTTACCTTTCTGCTCTCTGATCTTCTTCTGATATCACTAAGTCCTGTTTGAGATGAAGAGGATGAGTTCTACACTACATTTTGAAATGGTATTCACAACATGAATTACTGGCATTAGAATTTTAATTCTACTTTTTTTTCCTATTTCTTTCCCAGTATTTGCTGCAATACACATTGGGTTTTTTGTCCACTATTGAGAATTGTCCTGATGTTTGAAAAGATCTACTATTATAACCAAAATCTCTCTTTCCTGAATGAAAATAGGTGGTTTCAAATCCATGGACTGTTTTTCCTCTTGTGCATCACTTCATATTTATGACATAGAATTTAATCTGTCATCCTATTGCTTGCTTGGTACTATGACATTTCTCTCCAGATCTTTGCAATCAGCTTTCATTTTTATTACCCTGAATAATTTGGCATCATCATTAGTTTTCTTGTTCTCCATCCTTTTTCATATCTGTATATTCTAACAGACACAACAAAGTTCCCTGTGATCTATGGCTTTCCTCCATTGTAAAACCCATTTATTCCTTTTCTTTGTTCCTTACCTGCTAATCTGCTCTTAATCTATAATATGACTTACCTCTCTCCCACACGCAGCTTAATTACTTTAACAGCTCATGATGCCAGCTGCCCCCAGATTTATCACAAAGTAAAGGAAGATGATACTTAATCTACTTTATAAATTGCTTTCACATCCACAGATGAGAAATGTTAGATATTAATATTTGCTAGAAAATCTGTATTGCTTTGCTTTAGATAAAAGATATTATGAGAGATGGAACTGAAGGAGACAGAGTTTGAGGACTGCATGATATCATGAGAAGAAGTCTGGCTGCTATACAAAAATCAGTTGTACCCATCTGAGCCTGAGGCTTTTTTAGTTTTAGCAGAGTTATTGCTTGACTAATTTCTCTGTGTGTAAAATGGGCTTCCAACTGTGACCGTGTCAGGGTTAAATAAATGTAGGTCTGGTAGCTTATCAAAAAAGGTGCTGGAGAAAGATGAATCTTTGCTGGGCTGTGAGTACAGGTCTTGACAGATTTGTGTATTAAGTCCCCAGAATCTTCAGTGGTTCAGTCATCTGACTTTTCACTGAGGGATTTGATGTCTGCTGCTTTTTTATTTTGCTAGGAAGTGACCCACTAACAGCCTGGAGATAGAACAGCCAAAATAAAATAAAGGTAAGAGAGTAAAACGGTACATCTGCAATGCAGGAAAAAAAGTATTTTGGCGTGTAAATTTATCTCTGCTTTATTCCCAAATAATTTTGAACATATCCCTCTCAAAGGTTTCACATCATCTTCTGTTTTTAATAATGGTCGCACAGCTTTTCCCAAAGTAATTTTTTTTTAGCAAAGTAACATAACATTGTAATAAAAATGAAAAGTGGGTCAAAATATCACGATTAGAATTTTTGCCAAACTCCATAATTAAAGTTTTGGCTTTATCAAAGTTCAGATCTGTACCCATTGCTCCTGATGTCAGCTGGTACCATTCCACTGATTTGAAGAGGATTCTTTTCAGGACCTTAATGAACAAAAATGTATTTTATAATTTACCTCTGAAATATTGTGCAAATGATAGAGTCGTGGTGGAATAACAGAGTAAACCAAAAAAAATCTGACTCCAGTAACTGACAAGACTGAAATCAAATGTGAGTAATAATTAAGTGGTATACAGAAGATTGGAGAAAATCAGATTTTGCAGATCTTTTAATTATCCTTCATTATATTAACTACACTCAGGAAGATTGTTTAAAATGTGAATTCTATTTGGACAATGCCCTTGTGAAGAGAAGGAAAATATTCATTATGAATGAGTAAAAGAGTTTTAATATCTTGCTGTTAGAATCTACATCCTTTAAATCACTGTTGCAGCTTTTGAAACTCCTTGGGTCAGGTTCTTTCTGGTGCTATGCACAGCTAAGGAAGGGACAGCCCATTGTTCTCACACTGACAACCTGCAACCCCCTTTCAAAAACTCCTGTCCTCTGCTTTTGTGTCATTGTCTCAACAAAAGCACTGGTCTGGACCATATATCAGGTTGAAAATGAAGCTTCTGAACACAAAGAAAACAAAATCTTCAAACAGTGTTTGCAACAAAACTCAAAAGACCTTCAGAAGTAGAGTAGGTGAGAATGAAATTGATGTTCAAAGCCGTAAGGTAAGAGGGCCAATCTGTGTGGTTCCTGGCTGCAGCAATAAATCTCCCTCTGAAGCACATGGACATCAGAGCCACGCACAGAGAGGCCGCTGTTAACATCCAACTCTGCCTCTGTTTACACTCCTTTGCAATTTAGAAGAGATTTGTCACAATACATAATGTCAACCTTTGTAAATGCATAGAGGTACACTCATCTTTACTGCTCCTGACTGCAACACATGGGTGTCATTCACAGTCATCGTGCCAGTCTCTGTAGAACTTCGCTTGGTCTAACTTGTTGATGAATAAAGTAGTGATTGTGATGCCAGTCTTTTTCATCCTACTTAGCAACTTGGATTATTTATAAAATCCTTTACAGCTGTATAAAGTCTCTAAAATCTGAGCATGTTTTCTCTCCTCTGAACTTGTTTTAAAAACATGGTTTTTCAGGTTGAATCCCAAGAAAAAGTATCTTTCAAAAAGAGATATTTTTAAGGTGATTGCATTTATCTAAATACTACTCAGCTTCCCAGAATTGTTCATCTTGTCTGGAATGAGATATAATTAAGTACTGTGACTTGAATGTCATATTCAATAAAAAGCTCTCAGTGAGTTAAAGAAAAATCATTTTTACCAGGCAGGACAGAAGTCTGTAGATTCAAAATACATACATTTCTTTCCCATTAACTTAATCTACAAAGAAAATCCTCTTTTCAATTATTGAAAAAGACTGAAAACAAATAAGCTGGTTAATAAAAACTGGGAAATCATGTTTCACTAATAAAATTAATAAATGTGTCCATTCAAATATTTATTTTTTTTTAATGTTAGAAACTTCTTTATAAGTAGCTAGTAGGTGTGGGAAGCTCTTTGTATGGATAAGTCACAGAAGACACACAAGCTAAAAGGACCAGATCGTTCATTGGGTCTTCATATTTCTCCAATGAGAAAAAAGAAGTGGTGATGGCAGCTTTGCAAGTGCTTACAATTCTGAGACAGAAATTTGTGCATCCCAATTATCATAAAGCATGAATCATAAAGATCTCATTATGTGATTATGCAAATGCACATTAATTACACAATTACATGCATCTATGATGATGAAATATGATTAATTATATGACTTGGTTCACTTGCTGAATGCAATGCCATTAGCTACTAGAGGTCCATAGATGGGTTTCTTTTTCTGATTCACTGACATTTTAATATTATGAGGGAATTATAAATTATTGTAACAACAGATGATAAAAGCAGATGGAATAAACTTAACTGAAGCCAAGATGATTTACACAGCTTTAAACTGAACAGTTTGTGTATTTATCCAGCTATAAATGTTTATCTCCATGATCATGAGCTCTGTTTGGAAAGAAAGTTTTCAAAAAGCAGTGACATATCTGGAAAAGACACTCTTTAAACATGTGTCTTAAAATGGTAAGCAGTACCGAACTGAAAGTCATCAGTGTTAGGTAATGTAGGACTGCCAAAGACAAAGTTGTATTGGCTCACTTAAGAAATTAGGAAAAAGCATTGCTGGCCTGAGAGTTTGTGCATGCAATCTAGCCTGCTTGCCTAAAATATCTAATAGGATAATCACTGTCAAAAACCCATCTGTCCTACCTGTCCCAAACACGCTTCTGAGGATAGATCAGGGGTTTTCTGGGGGAGTTTATCTCTTTCTGCTGATTACAGGAGGAGCCTTAATGTCTGGCTTGAAGGTGTTTATTACTATAGAGATGATTACTATAGAGATGATTATTGTTAGGGAAGATGAATCCTACCTATGCATACGATGCAGGACTAGCCTTCATGCTTGCCAGAGCACTGGGTAGATATGATATCATATGATATCAGTCAAGTCTCCAAAAGAGTAGCTTGGTGTCCTCACTATAATATCTCCCATTGTGTTTCAATATAGGTCTCAAACCATGACAAAGCCATGTCTTGTATGAAATCCTTCCACATCATCTTCACAGAATCACAGAAACGTTGCACTTGGAAGGGACCTCTAGAGATCATCAGGCGCAACCCACTGCCCAAGCAGGGCCTCCTAGACCCAGATGCATGCAATCATGTCCAGAAAGCTTTCATGTATCTCCAAGGATGAAAATTCCACAAGCCCACTTGGGCATCCTCTGCTAGTACTCCTTCACCCACACAGTAAAAACAGTGTTTTATAACATTCAGAGGGAAAATCTTGTGTTTCTGTTTGTGTCTTTTGCCTCTGGTCCTCTTGCTGGGCACCACTGAAAAAAGCCTCACTCTGTCTTCTTTGCTCCATGCCTTCAACTGCTTATATGCATTGAAGATCCCTTCTGAGCCTTCTCTTCTACTGAACACACTAAACAAGCCCAGCTCACTCAGCCTTTCCTCATAGGAGAGGTGCTCCAGTCCCTTAATCACCTTTGTGGCCCTTCATTGGACTCTTTCCAGTGTGTCCATGTCTCTCATACTGAGAACCCCAAAACTGGACACAGTACTCCAGGTATGGCCTCATCAGCGGAAAGTGGAGGAGAAGTATTACCTCCCTGGACCTGCTGGCAATGCTTTGTTTGATGCCATTTATGTTCTTTGATGTAAGGGCACACTGTTGGCTCATGTTCAACTTGGTGTCCACTAAGACTCCCAGGTCCTGTTTTTCTGAAGCTGCTGTACAGATGTGTGGTCCCTAGCATATATCAGTGACCGGGGTTTTACCTCCCAAGGTGCAGAATATTGCCTGTCAAGGTCCCTCTAGACAGTGCTACAACCCTCTGGTGAATTGGCCCCTCCTCCCACTCAGTCCCAGTACTGTATTTTGTTTTTTACTGGTATATAGCTCTTCTCTCTGACACTGACAATTCTTCTCACTGACGAGAACAAAGTATGTTGCCATTCAAACTGTGGTGTTGTCCTTGAGCTAAGTCTTGCCCCACATAGACCAGCAAAGGTTACTGAATTCTGCTAATCTACTCCTCTCTAATCTACTCCCCCTCCCATGAAATGGCTGCTGCAGAGCACAGTCCAATATCCAACTTGCAAGGAAACCTCCTCCTCACTTCCACCAATCACTTCGTAAAAATAAATTGTAACTCTTACTTCAAGCCATAACTGAAGGTGTCACGGCAGAGAATCTGCAGTTTTTAAGTTAGCAACTATTTATAGAATGCAGTAAAGTTCACTAGTGGGTCTAGCAAACTTCAGATGAAAGCAGATGGAGAAAAGATTCCCATAACCTAATCTGTCTCTTCTCATTTTTTCACTTCAAATTGAATATCTGGTTATCTTTTCATAGACATTTAATAAAAAAAAAAAAAGTTGCTTTTTGAACATTAAGATGGAACATCTCAAACAATGATTACAGATAAGGGTATTCCAAGAAGCACTAAACTTGAGATGTGTATTTTTATACCAACAATGAGAACATCTCAGTCCTAAAAACTAATGTGCTTTGCTTGTTCAGAATACAGATAATTGGAGAAAATACAAGTATTAAAAAATAAGTGGCTCCTTATGACTGAGATGGTTATTTTAAAAAAGGGAAATAACCTTCTAAAATAATACACCGACTAGAAAAGTTAGCTGGTGCAGATGTGCTTGAAGTAACCCTCATTTCTTGTTTAGAAATAATGTCTTTCAGAAAACTACTTATGACTCTGTTCTTTTAACATTTGCTGTTGGCCCTAACCTTCTTTCACTGAAATAATTGGTAGAACTCCATTAAGCCTCAGAAGTGACTAGTGTTAAAGCAATACCGAGTGCTTCTGAATACGTCAATTAACAGTGTTTATCCTTCTTGGTGGCAAACTTCTGGAGCTTCTCTCTGAGGTCACTACTAATTAGAAGCTGGTATCACTCTGAAAATTCCTGGAAGGTTTCCTCCAAACTGCTGACAACATAGAAATGATTGTGCATTATTGTACATTAACACAATCCATTCCCATTAACATCACCAGTAACACAGCTCTGTGGCAATCACTCAACAAAAATATATGTCCTCTTCTTTGGGACTTTCCCCTTTGACAGGAGATGTGACTTTTCACCAGCTTCCTCGTTGTTTTAGAGGGAATGACAAATGCATGTTTTCCACTGAAACAGGCACCGAGTGTCCTAGGGAAGTCTCCTCTTTATGTCCAAATAACAGATGCATTTTCATGGAAGGGCAGGAGCTTATTAAATATACTTACTACAAAGATCAAAGGATTTCACTTAGTAAAAGATATCTGTAAAACCACTTGCAGAGTCTCTAGGCTAATACTAGGGACTGCTCAACTCTGTGGCTCAGCCGCCAGTTGCTCTCCTAGACACCATACAGCAGAGTAGCCTTGCCTCTGCGATGTCACAGGGACTGGGATTCAGGAAAACTTCAGGGGGGATATTTCTCACAGATCTGTAATCTGTAATTAAATATTTTATAGCCATTGTTTTGTACAGCCACACATGAGAAGTAGAATAACTCAGTTTTCTACCTATTAACTAAAACTAGAGAAGTGGAGAGGTAACCTAGACATACTCATAATCATTCTTACACAATAACTAACAGCTTCACTGAGTAGCTTACTAATACATTTTTAGAACACAAAGACAGGAATATACTTGCAGAGGAATAACATTGGTGTTTGATAAACCTTAACAATGTGTTGGTGCTGTATCACACAAAGTAATGGTCTCTACCTGAAATGAATTTCAGGATAAAAGGAAGATAAGAGACCTGGTGTTCTGCCAAAGCCAAAGCCAGTCATCAGAGACCTGCTGGATGCCAGCTAGTCTCAGACTGCAGCTGGGGCCAGAGCGCATGTTGAAGACCTGGATGTATATCTCTATCACAGCTGTGCAGATGCTCCTGGCTCACCTGCTCAAAGTCCTCATGGGGCTGTGAGATGCTGAAGCCAGGGGTTCCTCAGATTCATCTACCCAATGCCAGATGAGCGCTGCAGTTCCAGGGTAGGCTCCAACAGTCACAAGGGCTGTGTGGGGCAGAGAGACACCACGAAGAGCTGCCCACAGCATTGGGTCGGACCTATGCTCCTGCAGAGGTATAATGCTCCTGCTGCCATCATCCTTGACCCTATGTGAGTTTGCAGCTGGGAGTGGGCAGGGATCCACCTCACCTCAAAAGGGACTTCAAGCAGTAACTCACTCTCTTCCAACTTTTTCTCAAGGAGCTATAGGAGTCAAAGGAATGGGGCTGCAGTAGGAGCAGATAGAGGATCTGCCAGCATTTGGGGCACAAACTAACATGAAGACTTGAGATTTCTTTCTGAAAAGCATAAAGGAGATTAGATGCTCATGTCATAAGTCTAGAATTGTGATGTTACTGAACTTGTAAACAGCAGACAAGAGAAGAAAAGCAACCCAGAAGAGGTTAAAACTTCCACTGCTACCTGATATTCTCAGAGAAGAGATGAACACTGCACTTCCAGTTCTCATGCCTGCCATCCTCTGACCCAGAAAAAATGGTTAGCTTAACACAGCCCAGTCATAAACCCCTAGTTTGCCAAGTGGAAGACTGAAGTGTCGTGTTCTGACACATATGAATTGGAAAACCAGATCTGCCAGTTGTTTTATTTTCATCATGAAGTGTTTTCCTCATTAATAAAGACAGAAAAAATAAACTCTGAGGAAGAAACAAACATTTTTAACATGATAATGGATAAGTAAATATATATATGTGTATACATAAATATATATTTATATACAAGCCAAACATCTCTCATGAAAACTCATCTGTCAGTTCAAGAAGTAAATGGAAGTTCAGCTCTCCTCTTGATTTGAAGAAAGCGCTGTGAGCCAGGTTTAGTTCACATTTTCAAAATTTATAACACTGTGATGCTTGCCAAAAATCCTTAATTAGATCAGAGGAGCAGCAAAACTGTCAGATGCAATAGCAGAGTACAACGAAGGAATAAAATATTCTGGGGTTAATTGGATAAGTTCATTCAGCCAGTTTTGCCAGGCTACTTTTCTACAATGATTTGCAGATTGATAATGAGGATAGGGTTTTTCCCAGTAATAATAAAAATGATTCTTCAAATACATTTCATTTACAAGACCCCAGAAATTGTTTATAACTAACATAAACCAACAATCAGCATCCTCCTTCCCACAGCACACATAAATTGTGAACTTCTCCTGAACTCAGCTGCTTAGGCTGTAATTTGGGTATCCCACTTGTATGAGAATCTCATGGCATGCGGCTGGCTGAGTGCTGCAGTGAGGCTGAGGCCCAGTGACATCTCTAGTTACACAAACCATTTGTGCCTTCACGTATTCAAAGAAGGTTGCAAATCTTGAAAGGACAGAGTAAGAGAAGATGATGCTAAACTCAAAAACTAGGCTGTAAAGCATTTTTCATCTGATGCCCCGCTTATTTAGAGAGGTCAAATAAAATATGACATTCAGGATGTTTTACTTGACATCATATATTAACACAAGAGCACTTCTAAGAAACTAGGAAATTATATTCTTAGACAGTATTTTTATGCAAGTTGG
>VXBZ01006150.1:332553-379041 GCA_013399135.1 Heliornis fulica
GGGGGGTTGGTGGTGGTTTTTTTGTTGGGTTTGGGGGTCTTTTTTGTTAGATATTTTTAGTTGACTGTCCACCTTGTAATAGTTTCAGTGCTGTAGAAATTTGTCTAGAGTGCGTGCAGGACATTTGATCCCCGCGGTATTTGACCACAGGGAAGAAACAAAGCAGAGAACTTTATGATGCAAGAGGCAAAAGCTCTAGTTTTGGTGGGCAGTGGGGTTTTTCACCATTTTGAAGCTATCTGGAACCGTCTGCAACTGGCCCAGGGCAGTTCATGGCCTCCTCTCACATAGCGCACCCCACCAGTTATGCCCCAAACACCTCCAAGTGGTATCAAAAGAGGGAAGGGACACTCAACATCCCAGAAAAGGGTGTGGGAAAGCATCTTATGCATCAGCTGTCCCTTACAAGAGGGTTGAACAATTAGTGTTAAAACCAGAAAAATATTTTGTCCACTCACTTGTCCACATTCTCACTGTCCAGAAAGAATGAGGGCTACATGGCATAGAGACTCTCACCTCTTCATGCCTCTCAGCATGAACCACAATCAGCGCAGAAACATTGATTTCTCTTACCAAGATATTTGTGCTTGATTGCAATAAACTTTTATAACCCAGCAAGCTCAACGGAGAGTGTTCAGGGTGCTCAGCGGAACTGCTGTGGCCAGCACGTATCAGGTTGGGACTAAGATCATACTGTGCAAATTGCTGAAGCCAGCATGTACCTGATTCACAGGAACTAGAAGAGGAAATAAGGTTGTTAGGTCACTTTGCTGAAGGAACCTCAACCCAAGGCTGCAGACACTGCAAGAGGCTGGAGCATTCCTTACAGTGCTGGGCTTACATGGCCAGGTTTTGTAGCTGGGGGTGCTGTAGGAGTGGCCCCTGTGAGAAGACAGCAGAAGCTGTCCCTGTAACAGAAAGGGACAGTTCCAGCGAGCTCCAAATTGGACCACAGTTGCCCAAAACCAAGCCCACCAGTGACAATGGAGGCACTTTGTTGATAGCATATTTAAGAAAGGGTAAAAATGTGACACAGCAGCTGTGAGAGAGACAAATGAGAAAAAAAGGTGAGAGAAACAACTATGCAGACATCAAGATCAGTGAAAAAAATGGTGAGGAGGTGATCCAGGCACTGAGGCAGAGATTCCTCTGCAGCCCATGGTGAAGGCCATGGTGATAAAGGTTGTCCCCCTTCAGCCCATGGAGGAACCCACACTGGAGAAGGAGGATGTGCCCTGAGGAATCTGCAGCCTGTAGAGAGCCCATGACAGAACCGGTTCCTGGAGGGAGCTGCCACCTGTGCAAAGCCCCCAGAGGATCAGGATTTCTGGCAAGAGGTGTAGCTCATAGGGAAACCAGTAAAGCAGATCTTGAACAACTGCAGCCCATGGGAACCATACCATGGAGGTAGGAACTCATACTGGAACAGGGGAAGAACATGAGGAGGAAGAAGCGGAGAGACAGAGTTGCAAACTGATTGCAAAGTCCACTCCCCATCACTTTGTGCCGCTCAGAGGTGAGAAGATGGAGGCAGTAGAGAAGTTGGGAGTGAAGTCGAGCCTTGGGAAGAAAGGAGTGGAGAGAAGGTGGTTTTAATTCTTTTTCTGTTTCCATTATCTCTATTTTTAATTGGCAATAAATTAAATTAATCTTCTCCAAGCTGAGTCTCTTTTGCCTGTGGCAATAGTTAGTGAGTGATCTCTCCATCCTTATCTTGATGTACAAGATTTTTCATTTTATTTTTTCCCAATGTTTTGCTGAGGAAGGGAATGACAGAGCATCTTGGTGGGAATCTGACAGCAAGCCAAGGTCAACCCACTGTACCCACATGGTTTCTCCTGCAGAGCACATCCCTGCAGGAAGACAACATGACTGAAAATTGCTAAATTGTTTGCAAGGAGATACCAGTCTTCATCCACCAGATATCTTATCCCCAGTCTTATTCCTGGAACATGAAGAGACCTTCAGGACTGGAGTGTATGGAGTGAGGTGGTATATGTGGAGTGAGTTGCAATTAACAGGGCACAGCACAAGGTCAGCAAAATGGGAAGAATTTTGGAAATAAAAAAAAGCTTATCCTCCAGCAATACTGGAGGAGGGAAAAGACCTACGCCACAGCGGCACAGTGAGCCCTTGCTACAGACAGGCCATGAAATAAAATCAGTGACCCAAGAAGCATTAATTGAGGTCCTTCTACCACAAGAGTGACTTATTACTGCCCTTGCACAAGAATCAGTTTGGTCTCAATCAGAACACAGAACACAGCTTTCATTGCCTGTGCGCAAAGGAAGCTGATTTTAGTTGCAATAAATGCCATGGACTGCCAGGATGATCGAGTGAATGGGCAGACTGACTTGCAATACAAGACTGAGAGGCCTAAGCAAAAAGGGAGTTTAAAATATGTTGGTACTTTTTCTGTTTGTATCTGTGGGAGATAAACAGGATGGGATTTGGAAGAGATGGAGGAAGGAGGATAGATTGAAGGCAAAAGATATTTAAAATATGGGCTAATGTTGGCAGGAGAACAAGTGGATATAAACCACCCAGGAATGGAAATTTTCAAGTTTTCTGTTTCAGAAATGATGAAGCAGCTTTTCAGTAGGAGTGTGAGAAACACTTAGGAGATCTTAAGATGGTTCTTGAGAAATTTATGAATGGGATTACCCATCCTATACAAGACTGCAGAATTGTCTGGGTCACTGACTCCCAGGAGTTCCTCTGGTCCTATGCATTGAGCTGCTTTTATTAAATATACCATATATACAGACTAAATGATTTGTGATATGGTATTGGATTCCACACTATTAAAGTCTCCACAGGAGTTCTTCTCAGTTTTATTTTAGCAAAAAAGAAGTCCCTCCAAAAGTGAGCGATTAAAAGCGTATACAAATGTATGAGAGAAAAAATGGATAATCAGACGTGAGAAAGATTGAAAGAAATAGCTGTGCAAAACTAAGGAGAAGTAGGTTGAAGAGAAATAAAGAATGTAAAAATACTTAGCAGAGCACTATGAAGAGAATAAGGATCAATTAATCTCATTTGTCAATGAGGTTGATCAAGAAATACTAACTAGATTAAGATGCAACAGGGAAAAATTATAACTAGAGGAACAGTTACATAATGGAACAACCTGCCAGTGAAGGTTACAGCATTTCCATCACTGAAGATATTCAAAGATATTTTAAGAATAATGAAATCCATCCACCAATGATTCAGTCTGATGGACTGAATTGACCCATGAGGCATCTCTTCTACCGCAAATGATTCTATTCTTCTGCAAGCACATCGATGTTTAGTAGGAACTGCACTTCAGTGAAATGTTTCAGCTCATTTCTAAGAAGAAATCAAGTTATAATAAATATTAAGTGGAAAAATAGCTAACTGTTTTTCCCAATTAGTACAAAATTAATGGTGTTTCAGTTATCTACATTCTGGAATGTTTCTATTAATTTTCAGCTAAATCTATTCATGCTGCAGTTCCTCCAAGACACAATTATTTTCAAAAGTAATTCAGACTTCTCTCATGTCTATCATTAGAATAACTTACTATAAACATCTATCTTGTGTATTATACACGTGTTTAAAAAACAGTAAAAGAAGAATCCACTGTTTTGACATTAGACTACATTCATATATCTTGATAGTTGTTTGTTGAGTGTATTAAAATTGGTTTCATACATGTTTTTTATTTATTGGCACAGGCATAGTACACACTGTTTCTGAATACACAGGCAGTATTTCATTCCCAGTGACACAAAGTCCAATTAAGATAATTATCACTTGTGTTCTTTCCTGTTGCTCCTCTGGAACAGTCAAGGTTTGTCAATACATCAGCAATGTGTCTATGTGGACAACAGGCATGGAATTAATGTAATTATTAGGGGCTTATTAGAAAGAGAACATATCCACCAGAAATATCAATCAAATATCACACTTAACGCGGAACATCTAAGAAAACATGGGAAGAAGTAGGTTGGGGATTTTTTCTACCCATTTAACCAAGTTTAACCAAAAAATACAAGAATAATGTATTTTGTTTAATGTCTATGGACAGAAGGTTTTGTAGAACTGACATCTAAGTGTCACAGAGAAACCTCCTCAAGATGGTGCCACAGTGTCCCAAAAAGAAAATCTTTTAGTCCCAGCCCTATGCTGGGAAATCTGAAGAAAAATAGACAATTTCTAGAGGTAAAGATGCTGGTTAAAAATAACCTTTCTGCTGAAAGAAAAAAAGTTGGAAGAAGAGTGCAATGCTAAAAGCAAGAGCAGGTGAATTTGCACACTGTGGTTTGCTGGAGTAGCTGGTCAAAAGGATCAGTTATTTTGTGTAATTTAAACATGCCACATGATAAAGATCCCTGTGTTACTGATAGGATATTTCTATCAGAGATGGAGCAGCTCAGAGTATATGGTAAACTTTCTTATTTCAAATTATATGATCTCTTTCCTTGCAACACAGCAAGTCCAACTCCCCTGCTCTCTGTAGGTCAGAACAACAATGTGAGTCAACATTTCCTTCATTGTTCTCCTGCATGACCTTTATTTCAATCCAGAGCTCAACCAAGATTATCATAACCGAAGACCTAATATTAAAAACTATTGTTTATATGTATTTTTGTCTGTAGAGTTATAGCTCTATGCAGGCCATAACTACTGGGGTTAACTTTTGTACTGTCCGTTGCTTTTCCCATTACCCAGTCAGAGAAAAAGGAGTCCTCCTGCTGTCCAGAGCATGAAGTGACTTTGCATGGATCAGTGAAGATGGCAACAAATGCCACTTGGCCATGTTATCAAACACATGCATGAATCTTGTATGCGGCTGCTTGCGTCTGAAAAGTCATTCAATCTCAGGCGCCTTATTATAATGTGGCTGGAAAACTGCTTGTGGTGTGCTAACAGATATATGGCAGGTGAGTGAAGCAACAGGCACAGAAACAATAGGAGCAAACAATTTTGGTACAGAAGTCTTAACCTGTTTCTTTTTCTAAAAAGAAAAAAAATACAGTGAAAAGGTGGCTTCTAAAACCCTTGCAAAATGATCCTCCATTATCCAGAGTGTTATCTAAAAGACATCATGCTATGGCAGAATAAAAGAAAAAAAGTGATTCATATAGTGTTACATGTTAGTTCTCACATATTTTATTCCATATTTTGATTTCAGCAAATAAAATGGCCTTAGCTTGATTTTGTCATTTTGCCTAGAAAATGTCATCAGGAAATTAAAAACAATATTAAAGAGTTGAAGTTTAAGAAAAGATTGGAAATGTGTGTTTTTAGTGAAGATTATTGTGAACTGAACAGTCAGTACCTTGTGTGTTAGTGCTTTAGCAATCCCATATTAGAAAAAGAAGACAAGGATCTACAGTTCTGCTTTCAACTCCTGATTTCTTAAAACTTGCAGAATAAATTATATCTATTCCTATGCCAAATGCAGCAGTAGAAAGAACTTTTTTTTTCTGTGTAAACAGACTGGCAGACTGAAAAAAATTAGGAACTTCAAAATAGTTATCTTGAATTATGCATGCAAAAAAAAATTGTATAAATTAGTTTTTAAAATGTATTGGTATGTAGCAAGGCTTCTCCTAAAAACTATTTAAAATAGTGAATTTAAGATAACAATAATTAAATGGAGTATTGGAGGGCAGTTACAACATCCACCTAAGCAAAAATGCATTGTATACTCAACAAAAGGGTGTTCTCCTCCAGTATGTCTTCATATAAGCTATATTTGTTATTTATCTGTCTCTTTTTTATTTTTTCATCCAAGGCCTACTGCAACCCTACTCCATTAGAAATTTTGAAGCAGATCTGCAATATTTTCTTCAGCCTCTTTCTTGCCAATAGAAGGAGTAAGGTTTGTTGATAAATCTGTCCAGTATGAGTACCTGCATCCCAACTGTCTAAAAAATCTGCTCTGTTTTTACAAAGCAATAGGCTGGGACTCGTTAGGCCAAATGGTGGGGATAGAGGAATCTGCATGTGTTCCTGCTTAAGCCTGCCATGCAGAGGTGCATGTGCAGGTACACAAGTGCATAAGGATGCACAGAGCTCTACTCTGCAGTGCACAACGGAGAGTGGAAAAAAAAAGCCCTGTGCTTTAAGTTATGGATTTTCCATTTTGGACATGTATTTCTGTGACTGATGGTAGAAGGTCCTTCTGCAGCACTAGATGTCAGAGGATATGATTTTGGTCCTGAGGAGAAAGGATGAGAAGTGAAGAGGACAGATTCTCCAGCCTGGTTGTTGCAGTCCACACAGGTTAGGCAAAGCTGCAGATCCAGAAATGGTCCTGAGATGTCAACAAGATTGATCAGATTGTCAGTGAGGAATGAAGATGGCTACATGGGATTATATACATGTCTCACAGAGAGTTTGCATGTGATGATAGTATAAACAAGCAATGAGGAACCTTGGAAAAAACTGAAGAGGTCATAACGTTGTTAATGTTGGGTAATCTGCCTCAAGGCTGAAGTGCTTCTCAGCTGGAAAAAAAAGAGGGATGTCATGTTTCTTCTCATCTTTTCTATACTTTCATTACCAACCAAAAAGAACTTGGTTTAAATCAATGTCCTAGTTTTTCATCTCTTAAAAATTATCAACCTAGAAATTATATGTAAAAATAAGGAAAACCAACCTGCAACCTCAGAGGTAGCTACGCTGGGACAGCCTTTTATATATTTCAACACCACTAGTATTGGGGAAAAGCACTTGCCTGTTACAATACACTGAACTGAGTGATGAGACCTAAAGGAATGTTTTTTACCTTTGTTCTCCTCCTTTGTAGCCAGCATAAGGGACCAATAAAGCAAAAAGGTATTTTATAAAGTATTTTGAGTGCTTAGTTTGAGACCCACATACTTGCTCAGTTTTAAAGTAATTAAGTAAGTTAAATCCCCTTTTATTTCAGTCCAGGTCATGGGTCTTTCAGATTGTTTCAAGTAAAGAAGAAAAAAAAAAAACCAAAATATTGAGTTATGTAAAAACAGCTGTAATGCTGACATTCACTCAGGTAAGACCAAAATGTATTACAATGGCAGTATCCACATTAGTTACACTGGACTGGAAGAGGTCTGAGGCAAAACTACCATGGTAACGGAGATAAAACAGCCACTTCACTTTGCTTGTGAGCTCAGCTAACAGAGTGAGGTTTTTCTTTTTTTAATCAAAGAAGACCTCTCAAGGAAGAGAACTGGCAGGCTGTTGTTCCCTAAAATTAGTGTAAAAATAATAAGCTCTTTGGGCCAGAGACTTCCAATGAGGAATTTATTCATGATTTTTCTTTCAAAAGGACAGTGATTCACCTCCCCAGATATAAAAAACATTTTGCACCTCTAGAAATAATGGCAAATTATTACAAGTATGATGTATCCAGAACCCCTCATTTTAAAAATCTGATTTTTAAAAAAATCCCCCTGACAGAGAAAAAATATTCTGAGAGAAGTTAAAATATTTAAGCCTTCATGTAAAACACTTTTACTACAAGTTAGAAACAAGAACAGTTTACCCTCCTGAAAGGCATTTGTAATTATTGTTTGCTTTATGACTCCAAATTTGTTTTACACGGTGGTATGTTGAGAGTAGTAAATAATAGCATGCAAAGCTATGTTCCAAAAGCATGTGGCCTAAGAGTGTGACATCATGACACAACGCTTTCCCTGGTGTCAGCTTCACAGGAGGGAAAATGAGGCAAGGAGAGCCCTGCGTTAGAAGCCCTGTCCATCTCCTTGTACTCAAGGTAGCACAGTTACAGCTTGGTTGGATATCTTTTTGCTGCAGCACGCTGTACAGATAAACCATCAACATAAGATGACCTATAGACAAGAAAGGACTAAAAGCTGATGGAGTAGCACCAGAAATTCCAAGTCAATCAGAACTGGTCAGCATGTCCGCAAGCATCGAAAGATGACTAGCCCATCTATTAACAGTGCTGAGAGAATAAAAAGTATTTATTCTTTCAGTAAAGAACAGAAGGCAGCAGTGAAGTAGGTTTGCAGACTAATTCTGAAAAAAAATATGTGAGAGGCAGAATGGTAGAAAGCATATATATAATGTGTGAGGTAACAGGCTGTCATCAAAGATCTTGGAACAGTGTGTGGTTTTGTTGTAGAGAGAGAGGAGGACATGGAAAGATATAAACTGGGGTACAGAGATCAAGCAAGAGGCAAAAAAATTATCTTCTCAACAGCATTTTGGATTAGATCAGGAGTCTAATTTTGGCTTAGAGCAGTTCAGGAGTCCTTGGTTCTTTCTTTTTTTCCCTATTTATGAGCTTTTTAGAATGGGAGAATCTGTTGCAAGGGGGAAAAGGCATAAGAGAAACGCAAAACACAGGAAAGGAATAGGTCACTGGAGACAGTGGAAGAGTTAAGGGTATGAATGAAAAACTCCATCTGTGAGACAGAGGGTGAGTGAGATGGGAAGAACAAGCTGATGGGAAGAGCAAGGTTACATCCTGTCTTGTAGGTTGCATCTTTTGATAAATCAGCATGATCCTAAACTGAGAATAAGTGAATAAAATAACTGATATTCAACCACGAAAAATACTCCTTTCTTAGATCATTACTAAATATGAAGTGGTAGAGCTCAAAATGTAATCTGTAGTGATATACATGATACAAAACAATAAGCAGAAAGAGATCTTACTTACTGAAGAGGTCAAAGAGTCAGGATTTTATAGAACAGATGTTTAAAGCAGACAGAGAAAAAATTGTACATCAACAGCCAGCATGATAGGGTGCTGAATGGGGTAATACAGTCTTCAATAAAGAACTGAATAAGAATCTCTCAGCATCAGGAAAATCCTAATAAAGGCCATTTTTCTGAGAAGGTTAATAGACCAGAAAAAAAGTACCACTACAGACAAAATAGCAGAATTTTATATTACTCTCCTAAGCAGCCCTACTGAATTTGGCAACCTCAAAAATATTGCAATGAAAACTAAGCTGCATTCTTTATTTTCCAGATGTTGGTTAATATATTTGAAACACACAATGTTTCAAGCATCCTAAGAATAAGCAGCACAGCATAGGGACTGGGCAGCACACTTGCACTTCTCTTGACTTTGAGGGACACTATTTCTTCCTTTCCTCAGCACTGGAAAAAATACAAATTCACTGGTCAGGAGATTTTGCAGTAGGAGCAGCAGCAGAGACACCTGCCATCCTTCAGAAGGCGTCTCCAGAGTTTTCAGGAAGTAGGAGGAATAAGAGGAGGACAGCACATGGGAGGTGGCAGAAGTTGACTGGGAGCCCCGCATCTAAATTCTGTAACATATAGCTGCAGCGATCTTGCAAACCATCCCTTTCCTTCAACAGAACGGGAAGGGGGGTGGGGGGGAAGGAATGTTATGAACCTCTTTAATTATTTATTTTAAATGAAATAATTTACATCTGGCACATCTCTATATTCTGTGCTATTTTTTCCTCTCTCATACACACAACTCTTACTATTTTGCATCACAAGATGCCTCTAAACTGGTCTAGTCTAAACAGTTGGGCTGCAGAGAGGAATGGTCATTATTGCACATCCAATGTGCATTCAGGGCTGCACCTGGCTCATGACTTTATTACAGAGATGTAACTTTTTAATTAGGTTTAGTGGGATCTTTATCAGGATTACAGAGAGGGGCTTAACAGACAAGACCTGTTGAGACTGCTGGTATAATGGGCAAGTGCCCTCTCTCCCTCTTCATCCATTTTATCAAAGCATCATTTCAACAGGAGTCTCAAAAGTTTAAGACACATAAGGTTTTCCTGACCTATATATTCAGAAATAAGTTAGGGGTTTTTTTCCCTTTATATCTCAGTAGAAAACCAAAGCCATAACACTTTCAGTTAATTATGAAACATTTCATTTTTTCTCATGCAACTTTGCAGAATCCTTCACAAGAATTCCCAGTGATATTTTCCTGTGTATTTTTAAGCCCTCAAAAGGGGCATTTGTCCTTTAACTTTTCTATTTTCTTTTCCCTTTCAGCTTGTTAGGAACTGAATCTAATTGTTCCCCTAGACTTTGAATGACTGAAAGAAAGATTATTTGTGTGGTAATTTTGATAGCGTAAAGTGGTTTTACTTTGGCCCCATGCAGTCACTTCGTTTACAGCACACACGCTGAAGGCTGGAACTACACACTGAAAGCTTTGGGGAGTAAAGCTTGTTAATGGTGCCTAGTTATAGAGTACAAACGATGGGGGCTCTTCACTGGCAACACTTTGTGGCACCAGTGTACATCTACTGGAATCTGCCTCATTGCTTCAAATGGCCTCATAACCCACCAGAGAGGAGGATGATTGTGGGAGAGGCGGAGTTGCCATTAGAGTAATCTTCCTCTGGATGCATCAGTTCCACTTAAAGTGATTATGCCAACTGTAAATAATAACAGTAATAATGCATTCTCCTTCAGTATAGTTTCTTTTTCAAATACAGAGAAAAAAAAATGTGTGCATAAGCACTTAAAAAAGATTATGGACGGCTTCAAATGTAAGCTTCTTTGAGTTTCTTCTAATGCCTCATGTTTCCCCCATTAAGAAACGCTCCATCTATAGGAGACCGCACAGGAAAGTTGGGAAGCAAAAACTGGGAGCCCAGGGTGGGCTCCAGCAGCCTCTGCCTCCTGGGGAGAGGGGAAGGATGCTTGTCCCCATCCACACAGCCCCACCTGCTGCCAGGCCTGTAGCTAACATTTCACTTTGTTTACAGGTACTTCCTGATCCAAGTTTACAGTAGCTGTAGTTTGTTTAGCCAACTCATGGCTCCAAAAAGCCTAAACCACTGCCCATTTTGAAAGCAGAGGAGACACTATAAAGTCTCTATTAGGCCTAAGCTAGTTTTCAGTGTGTCAGACCTGATTTACTACAAGCTTTTCTAGGTCTATTGTATCATTTATGGAAGGGTTACTGAAAGAATCCCCAAATGCTGAGAAAATGAAATATATGACAGTGTAATTTTTCAGTGTAGCTCCATACGACACAGGTCATATTCTGATCGGTGAGGTGAATTTGGAGCTAAATTCAATTCACTGATTTCAGTGGTACCACTACCTGCAGGTAATACAGATGCAGAGATGATAAGAAATGTGACTAGCTTGTTTAGCAGTAGCGTCTAAAATGCTACACGCACACACACAAATAAACTTGTGTTTATAACAGCCTGCTCTGCACCAGCTTAACTCCTTCAAAGTTAATGGTGTCACGTTGGCTCCTTCTGGCCCAGGGAGGCCCATGGCTGCTCAGCACTGCAGCACACAAGCCCGAAAGGGTCAACACCAAATACTCAAAATTAGAGAGGTTACCTTGAAACTGCGACTCTTCTGATAGTTTATTCAGCTTGGTTTTATTCAAAGCTTTATTCATACTCTTACCCTCTTATTCATAGATCAAGATGTACTACTGAGGGTCATCTCAGGTATTTGCAAGGTAGGATCACAGACAAGCACAAGTGCAGAAATCTTTTATATGTGCTTACATGTGCATAAATGAGCTCAGAAAGTCAGACCAAGTTCAGCCCACAATTGTGACTCCCAGCCAGTTAAGCTGTATTACAAATGTGGAAACTGTTTTTATCTGCTGTGTATAGTTACCATTCTTCCATTTAAATAAACTCAAAGGGAGATCACTAATTGTTTTAATTGCTCTCTAGGAGTTGCCGTCTACTATTGTTGTCTCACAAATCAAAAAAACATATGTATCAAAACAAAACAAATTATATAAGGTATTGAAGATTTTCAGGTACTTTATTTTGTTTAAAACAATTCAACTTTGGTTTCTATGGAAACACCAGCCTAAATATTTCAGTGGGATTGTTAAAGTCAGTCTCTAGCTGAGCTTGTTGGATGAGCTTTGAAAGTGGAGTTTGGGGGTTTCTTTGTTTCTTCAGGCCTCCAGATTTTTTACAGTCCTAATCTAATTTAAGTAAATGAACTTGTATAGCCTTACATTATCTGACAGTCTGCACTCTGATATATGGAGACTGAAATGAGAAATAAGCAACCAAAAGTTTGTGGTTTTTTTTTACTTTTAAATATCAAGTAATTAGTAGTAATTTAAAAATTTACCTAGACATCTGTACATATCTTTAGTATAACATTATTCAAATAAAGACAAGACTATATCCCAAGAAGTTACACCTTTTGGACAACAGATCACAGACTTAGAAAATACCTGAGTCCTGGATAATTATTGACAGAGCTGATGAAGATACCTTCAGTTTTAAAGTATGTTTTCAATGCCCACAGTGCACTCCACAGTATATGGTTTTGGTTGTTTTTTAAAACGCCAGAGATTTCTTAGATGGACTTGTGTCCAGAATTTCAAACCATGAGTCACATATGGAATTCTTATCTATGGAGAGTGAGTCATTACTCACAGACTTAGAGGGCTGTGAAGGACCTCAGTAAGTCATCTTGTCTGTTCCTGGACCATCCTGCATGATTTGCTACATGTAGGTTTTTTCCTGCTTACATGTGTCATGCATGTGCTTGGAAGTTTTTCCCGGGAGAGATACCACAGTATCCTTGTAAATGCTATTCTGCTGGTCAACTATTTTTACTCTTAGAAAATTTTCTCAAAATCTTTAACCTGTATGTCACCTGCTGCAACATAAACCATCTCAATCATAGAGAAGATTTAGGCTAGGCTGGTGACAGTGAGGAACTGAAGAGCAAACATGTTTATAAAATAGGCATTGCTTATGCACTGAAACCTCATTAGACTATTGTGGAATATTTCAGACCCTGGCTTAGTAGCAATAAATGACAGGTTATCCACAGCTAAGTATACATACCTGTATGATTGTTGCTTTCAATTAGGTGATTTGATTATTAGAACAAACACAAATGCCAATGAGAACCAGAGGACCAACAATAGGTGAAGCAACCTCAGTAACCAGGTCAGTGAAAAGAGAGAACCCCAAATTAGCTATTTCAAAGTCATCTGAGGAGGCTGAGGTGACCACTTTCCATGGAGTGAAACCCTCTGAGATGGGTCAAAGAGAAGATATTTCTCCACAGACATGACATGCAAGTTAAGAGGTGGTTGCACATAGAGTTGAAGAATTTTTTGGTATGTAAGGAAAGAGAATTTGGGATTATACAAAATTTACTGCAGGATCTTTTGAGGGAATTGGGGAAATATGCAAGACTTCTTATTGGATATTTAGAGGAAGGCCCAAAGGAGGGAAAAGAGAAGGATCTGGGTTAATAAAGGAGGAATAAAAGTGGAAAGAGCAAAGAACATAAAGGGCGTTTGTCACGCAAATGGGATACTGGTCAATTCACTTGTCTGACTGAGCCCTGTGCTCAGTCACAGCGGTCTATTTTCTCATTCAATCCTATTTATCTTCCATGTGGGTGCACACCTCAGTGCACACCTTCTTCTTTTGTGCACACATGTGAATGCCAGTGATTTTTGAGTGAGAGCAGCCAGTGATTAGGATGAGAGGTCTGAGTGTCATTGAAACTCAGGGGATCACAGCCAGCACCCAGAAGGGACGAGGGGGTCAAGGTAACAGCCCCTGCCCAGTATCTACAAAGAGATGCTGGAGACACCTACATACTGTGTGTCTGTTTTTCTCTGTGTGTATGTAAAGTCAGTAGACTTCAGACTTTGTCTGCTGGAGCCAAGAAGCAGTATGGAGCCATCCATGCTGTGTGGGGCTGGCTCGGTACAGCCCCACACATGTCTCCCTCTTGCTATGCTGATATGTGTGTCAGGCCATGTGTGTATGTGTGTGTGTGTGAGTGTGTGTGTATGCATAGGTATGTGTGTGTGTTTACACGCTCAGCCTTGTGACTATATGACACAACAGGTGGGACAAGAAATCCTGTCGGTCCCAGCACCCACCAAATTTGTCTTTCCCTGAAAAGCGTGCCCATCAAAACAAGCATAGGTGTGCAATACATGATTGCATTGCCCACAATTAAACATCTGCCCAAAATGCATGGATATGAAGATAATCATTGGCTGGACACACAAACTAAAAACATCTTTCTTTTTTCTTCAACATTTTTAGCCTACTTGAAAATATTGAGTCAGAAAATGCACAGAAACTTTAACAACACTAAAACAAAAATCAGTCCAATATCTGTGTGTCACAATGTATAAGCCCAGTAAATTAAATCAGCTAGTGACAGATACCCAAAAGCATATGCAGTTATCCTCCAGCTGCCCAACATCCACTAAGTCCCAGGTTTATTTATTCTTACTAGTTATTTACCTAAATTCGTCATTGATGAATGCCATGCACTTGTCATTTGAAAGATCTGATAGTCTTGAAAATGTGTACATTGAGTGTTTCCAGAGCAGAGGGATAGATAAAATGCTCTAAAGGATAAAAGTCCTCGGAGAAAATGACATACAGTCTCGGAAACAGATAAAAATCAAGAAAACAAGGTAGACTACAACCAATTTTAGAATTCTTGTGGGTTTACTTTTTATCATTGTGTCAGAATTTGCTCCTACCTAGTGTCCACTTAAAGAGGTATATATTTGTCAACAAGTTTGGAGAGAAGACTACTGAGAGATGAGGGTGAATGTAACATATTTGTCAAAACAAGACAATTACTCCATGAGATCTATCTAGATATTTCAGCCTCAGGAGACAAGAGGCTTTAGAAAGTATAGAGGAGGCTTCTAACTATAAAATCAACTGCTGAACTTCAGTTCTTACCTGAAATGTGTGTGGGTGTGCACACATGTGCCTGGGGGTGTCTCACAAATGCTACTAATAATCCTTGGGCTTCTAAGGACTCTCAAAGCATGGGGAGCTACCCTCACTTTGTTTTGAGAACATTAAAACCACACAAAGAGAAATTAATGTATGTATGAAAACATATCCCTGGCAACTGAAGAAAAGTACTGCTGTTAACAGGTTTCTAGCACAGAACTTTGAAATGCAAGTACCTCTGATTAAAGAAGCATATTCTTAAAATACACCTTCATTAACTACCATTTGAGAAAGTGTAGCACGGCTCCTGTCATTCCAGCAGAAGCGAAGGGTCTTTCCTTCAGTCCTTTTGGGTTGCGTTCTTGGTTTAACACACCTAGACTTCGAGAGATTTGTCCTCTTGAGGAAGAGTTTGTTTAATATTCTGTCTGCTTTGAAGCCAATGGGAATTTTTCTATTACCCTCAGTGGAGTTAGTGGTACGCCTAAACAGGACACAGCTAATGCATGGGATTTGCTAGTGGATGGGAATAACATCTGAAAACTTTAGTTTATATGCCTTGGAATAGGCAAAACCCAGGAAACAATATTTTGACTTTCAGGTGACCTGCATGGTCTCCCACATACCACTCTAGTGCCTATGAAGCCTGCTTACTGAAATGCATTTAAAGTACTTATTAAGAAGTTTCAACAGAAAATATCTATATGGATAGAAATGATAGAAAATTATTTTTCTTTGTCCTGATCTGATGTTAAAAAACTACATCCAGTACAATGGGGTGTAACTAATATAAAATACTGCACCTATGGAGGTGATCTTTGCATTGACGGTTTCTGCTTCTCTGATGGTTGATATTATTTTCCTTAGGCTTTAAACTAGTCATTACTCACTATCACAAATGTTGCTGAATGTTGCTAATGTTTCTAAAAAGGCCACAATAATAAATTAATCAACTATTTTTTTCAATAGAAATGCTGCTACATAACAGTCTGAGGCTTTACTATAAAGTACTTTGGTTTTGTTATCTTGGTGGTGATCAAAGTAAATGCACTAAAAAATGGGAAAAAGTATATGATAGACTGATAGCATAAATATCGTCACAAGCAATACTCTGTGTGCAAATATTGAATAGAAGAATGTAGTACCTAAAGAGAAAGCAAGACATCTGTGAAACTTTTCTCACATGTGTTTTTCTTCCGGCAACTAGCAATGTCTGAACATTATTTAACATTACACATTCTCCTATATAAGCTACTCAACTGTAAATTTCTTCCTGTCTTAGACCTATATGGCCAGTGCCCAATGATTTATATATACTTTTACCATTTTCCTTTTACAAACACATACTGTCACCCAAAATGATATATTTCCAGTAAGTATGAAACTACTTTTAGTGTTATTTCTGTGCCATGGTATCCCTCAATATAAAGCGAAAATCAATTTACATCAAACATCATGTCACCTCAAAACTGCCTACTTCCTAAGGGGAGACCAGATAAATGTAACATTTGCCATCATGTTCAATGTAAACTGTGTTTTCAGTGTATGTGTTCGCAGGCATTATGTTTTCTAGAATGAAGACAGGACTGATGACATCCTGACAGAAAGTAGGTAACATCACCTCCCCAATGAGAAGACAACCTGCTTACAGTGAAATTAAGTACTTGGCCAGTCACCACTCCAGTTCCTTTGTCATATGGCCACTACTAGAGTTTTCTGCCTTGCAGACTTCAAAGATCTAAGCACTCTAAACCCAGTCAGTCATGCTTTGGGGTAGTATCATGTGTTGATTAAATGCCAGATCTTAAGAACTAAATACCAAACCTACCAAACCCCAAAGGGAAAGTGATCTGAATCTGAGTACAATCTGTTTTAACAGTTGGATCTCAGATTATGTCTGCTAAATACTTTTTCAGCTCCTTGCATGGGCAAAGCAGCAGAAAACTTTCTACAGCTGCTCTGCAGTGTAGGATTTCTGACAGTTACGATGATCTCTCATATGTATGCAATTGTACAAAAAGAAGTGAGCTGTATTGTTAATATTTGGACTGCTGTACAAGTGTTTGGTCTTTTGCCTTAGAAATATTTGGTGCTATTCCATTCATTGGGAAATGGAGATCTGTAAATGGAAATCTGGTATACTCCCACATGATCAGCAATTTAATGTAAAATAAAGTATCCATATGAATTAGCAGGCTGCTCCTTCATTAAACTGCACCAGCCAGCCCAAGATCCTGAAATACAGGGTATTGATTTGAAGGTGATGTATTTTAGTGCTTAGCAATTGTCAGAGCACCCTGATACAGATGTGCAGTAGGAGTAATTATTTGAATCTTGAAGGTTTCCTATGAGTTTATAATATTCCCGTATGATAGAAAAGACTGTAACTTATGTAAAAGTATGATGAGTTGCTGAAGCAAAAACCTTTCACCTACAGGCAGTCTGTTAAACACCTACACTTATCCTGTAGAGTATTAGTGGACTCCTGTAGTTGTTGATTGAAGAGAAAAATGTGGAGCAATTTTTTCTTCGACAGAAAGCTTTCAACATCAGTAATTGTGAACTGTGGCTGTCCAAATCTTTAACAGCTTGGCTTTGCTGGGGCTGCCAAGTGCTGCAAATATCTACCTGCCTAAAAAGTCAAGGGGCAGAAATAAAAGAAGTGCGCCTTCAAGATCTTGATCCTCCCTGTGTTGCCACTCAGCCTGCCTGATACAACCTGATGGTGAGCTTTAAAGTATGCTAAAGACAAGTTCTAATTTAATTCAGAACCAAAGAACCCTCTAGGTACTGTTCCTGGATTGACAAATGTGTCTTTCTGTCATTTCTGAGATTGTTTCTAATGTAAACCTCCTGCTGAATTCACCCAATACAAGTGCTGACTGATGCATTTTCAACTGATTCATCAGAAGAATGAGTAGGTCAGGCAGTGGGAAGGCTGCTAGATGAGGACATAAACATTCTATAGATATAAATCAACAGCATCTACATAAATGTAAACCCTAACACACCATTTATTACTGTCAAAATAATTGTAGAAGTCAGGGAATTTACTGATTCTTCAACAGTAGTTCTGCTCTATCCCAATTTTCAGCTTTTTAATATAAAATTATATATACAACCTACATTAACCCATCAAGGTAAAAGTAAATTCAATTAAAAAACATGAAAGTGAGAGCACCCAATGTGTAAAAAGACTCCCAACAGATTAGCAAACACAATTTTTCATACTACTGAAAAAAACATATCGGAAATCAGAAGAAACCAACAATTTGTCAAAATATAGATAAGCTGTCTCTGCAAACCCTTTTCATATGAGACACTAAAGGAGGAAAATTTTCTCCTTCACGATCAAAAATACAGAGGTTCACCAGGAGTAAGCTAACTCCTTCCTTCCTTCCTTCCTTCCTTCCTTCCTTCCTTCCTTCCTTCCTTCCTAGTTCATAAAAATCTGGAGTTGGTTCAAGAGATTATTCCAGTTTAAAAAAAAGTTTGTCTTAAAACCTCTATGAGGTAAAATAATGCTCAATACACAAATGGCCTTGCACAGGTATCCTACTAAAATGCCGAGTAATGACAGACAGTCCATATTGTGCTTCGTTTGTATTTCTCTCTCACTGAAGCAATCCCCATTTCAAACAGACATTTAAGCAGGTAGATGTTTTCTTAGCAAAAAATCAAATCTAGTTAAAGGACCAACACAAATATCCTTATGACAACCTGTCACTGTGTTACTTTTTACTAATGAATTTGCTTAGTTATCTTTTCAACAGACACAGTATAAGACCTATAATTGGTAACCATGGTCTTGACAGTTCTTCAGCAACTTCTTAGAGCAACAGTGTGCTACAGCTAACAAATTGCATCTGTAATGTAACACATATACTCCTAAGTACAATAATGGGCATTAAAAGCATGCTCCACAACATATCTATTACATCTATTATATAAACTGCCATAATAAAGTACCACATGGGCTCACTTTCTGCTATTTGAAAGGCATTAAAAATTCATGTTATATGAACAGGAACATCCAATACTCAACTCGCATAAGTGAATATTTAAGATGCACCATGAATTACAGTGCCAACTAGCAGGGGTTTAAAGCACTTTGGATGTTAGCAAAATCACCGCACTATAATGGACACCCAAAACAAGTCATAGATCAGCCTGCTGATTCTTGCTATTACAACATATTGTAAAGCTCAGGACTTATGGAGACCATAGGTTCCAGTATCATAACATGGGTTGTGCAATATTATACTCTTTCAAAAGAGACAATTTATATTGTTTTCATATTAAATGTTACATTCACCAAGGCATTCCTTCCATCCATTTCTCCTGTGTCTTTTTTTGTTCTTTTTTTCCTTCAGGTGTCACTATATTTCCAAAAGAAACTCTGCACAGTTTCCAAAACATACAAACAGTGGTCTTCTATGTACAAGTGTGGCAAACTATCAGGCACCCCAGAGAAGAGAAAAGGAAGGGTAATATGGCAGTGACACTGGGAGTCTGTGCCAGGAGCAAATTCTTAGCTCTCATTTAACACCAATATTGAGATTTTAGTTGCTTCTCAATTAATATACAACCTCTACCCTACAAGCTTTTACTTTAAAAAAATTATAATCACTCAATGAAAACAAAAGCCAAACCCATTTCAGTTATTTTTCTAGCCTCAAAATGCTATCACTTTATTTGCATGAATATATCACAGAACCCTTTTTGTTGTTTTCAAATCTGTACTGACAAGCCTTGCTGAACTAAATTGTTCAATAATGCATCAATACATTATTTTGTATTTATGATGTAGCTCTTCCCTATCCCCCCATAGTGCTGTGCTGAAGTTCGGAGCCAAGAATGAGTTACATGTCTGCAAAGCACCATGTGTGCTAATTGTGCTTCATATATTATTAATATGCAATGCATCCTGATACCAAGCTTCCAGGGCCCCAAGGCCTTCTGAGAGATTCAAAGAAAGAAGAGAAGAGATCCCACTTGTCCTCTCATTTTCTAGCTCCTTTTTGTCAACTTTCAGTTAACACTTGTTAACAGAAGTGGAGAGAAACACAGCTTCATGTGGCAGTCGTTCTCCACCTTGGTCACATACCGCTGCCTGTTGAAGCAACGTGCTATATGTGCGTTGCAGTGTTCTCTCACTTGAATTTTGGCATACAGTCTCAAGCTGTTTATGCTCTGCTGACACAGATGCTTTCTGTGGTGCTTTCTCTAGGAAGACCCTTTCCAAGAAAACCTTGTTAAGCACCTGACAAAACCAATCTCCTTTTAATTTCAAGACACTTGGACCTTTAGATGTGATTACATGTATAATGACTCACACAATTTTGCAGCTGTTTGGAGCTTATATTTCACTATTTTCATTTAGCTGACAGAGAACTGACAATTGTAGTCTTCCCTGGAGATAGTGTAGTGAATCTAATTTACAGACATTCCTTGTACTTGTTTGGTAACAGACTGCCTGGCCGCGTGGTTGAGCACAGAAGTGAACCTACATATATTAAGATGAACCCAGATCAAAGTACCGGATCTTATTTTATTTTTAATTGAAAGAGCAGAAATTTAAGAGTGTGGCAAACTGTATAGGCATGAGAGCCCATCTGGTTGTGTTTTACAGGGCTCCTGTCGTGCTGACAACTTTCCACAGCTCAGTGGTGTCTGACGAATATAAAAACCATTTTCTGGGCATATTGAAAGAAAATTGAAAGGGTCCAACCATGAAGCAGCCCCTGACTGCTGCTCAGCACTGCATTTTCTTTGCTGCTGCCCTGAAAGCAGTGTCCTGTGGGCTGTTCTGCTAAAGCTGGTCTGTTCCAGAGACAAGTACATTACCTGCTCCTTGTTAGGGTTGGGAGGAGAACTGTAAGAGATGCTGTTTTCCCAGTAAATACAGACCTAACGTTTAACAGGTTGTTACGATCCCCTTAAATTCATTACATTCCTTACGCATGTTGCTTACTTTTAATTCATTATACAAACATGAAATGAAAAACTTTGAAAGGACTAACATGTTCCTATCAAGTGGAAGCTTCAGGTTTGTGCCTTTCCACGGCTTCATTGAAGTTTGCCCTAGTGAATACTCCCCGCTCAGATGCACGGTCCCAAAAGTCACATGGAGAGTCATGTGCCTTTGCTACTCGGTATGGCTCAGTCAACTGCATGGCAAAGATAATACAGAAAATACCATCAAAACCGCAGCCTCAGAGTTCTGAAAAGGAAAAGCATAAAAGTACAAACAGCTCATCTGGTAACAGCCTCATGTGATGCTCCCCCTGGAAAGTAAATGCAGTCTATGGGGAATTTTCCAGAAGATCCGAGTAACTGCATGACTCAAACTACAGGGAAAGAAGAGAGAGAGAAAGAAGGGGGGAGAAGTCATGGGGACCCAGAAAAATGGCAAAAATTCAAGTCTCAAAGCACCCAGTTCATTTTGAAGCCAGTCTGATCCCCTTCAATTAAGATGACTGGTGATCAGAAGACATTTAAGGCCATTTTGTTTGTTTTCTGGACCTTTTGCATGTAAGAACTATGATCTTTTAAGAGCTGCAGAAGATATTCTGAGGAGAGGTTATAAAAGTACTGATCTTCAGTTCTTGAAAGTAAAAGAAATCTTACTGAAAATCAAGGGATTCTTACAAAATACAGGTGGATGCTATTTCCCTGTTGCATTCACATTTATGCAATTAATACTGCACTAGAAATTAATGGTGTGGTAAATCAATTAAAAAATAATAAAAGACCTGACATAATATATGAGAGATTGCTAAATCAATTATGTGTTCCCTGTCCCTTTTGTCCATTTGATACATTACTTCTTAATTAGTATTGTGCATGTCTACGTTAATGTGATAGCCTGAAGCAGGAAAGACCTTCTGACTCACATCTCCTGCCATTCCCATTTACCCCATTTTGGTTCACATCTCAGAGTAAGCTGAGAGCATACAAAATCTTTTTTTTTTTTTTTNAAAAAAAAATGGAATTCCACAAGTTCCCTGGATGTACTCCAACTGCTGATGGGCAATCAGCCCACGAGACCAGAAAAGAATCTATATGCCAATATGCCAGGGCTGCCTGATCCTCACTACCAACAGCTCACTCCGTGAAACTGTTCCTATCGCACTGAATTCCCTGCTAGCATGGAGGTAAGCATAGAAAAAACAATGAATAGCATCGTCTTTCATTCTCGTTAATCATCCTGTTATATTTACAGCTTAACTAAGAATGTAGCAAATCTGAAATGTAAAAGGGTGCTTAATACTTGTTAAAATTCTTCTTAATTGCTAATAACATCTTGTTAACAATGTAACCAATTTCTGGGGGTTTTCTTGACGTGTAAGCATAAAACCCTGGAGGAACACTTACAGAAACACTCTGTAATTTTTATACTGATAAAATAATCAAATAGTGTTTTAGATGTGTGACTATCATAAATCATCATCATAAATCATCAAGTGTTTTAACTCTACTGCTTCACTGTGAATATGTTATAAACTCCCTTTTCCCTGATCAGGGACAGAGCTGAGGAAGACACAGGTCTAAACCAGTATTTCTTAGAACACCTTTTGTTAATTGAGTTGTCATGAAGACAATGAAGCTGCTGTTAACAGCAGTAATTATTTGAACAGTGAAGTCAGTGGTTCCCACACACAATTCCCATCGGTGCTCACTCTCAGTCATGAGGTGGGACGAACAGCCAGAAGGACAATTCCAGATGTTAACTCCAAAGTGGACAGCTAGACTGGCAAACCAGTTGTGCCCTATTGTAATGTTCTAGGTAATGGCTTCTAGGTAATGCTGGGAAGATGCCTCATTGGAGGCCCTGGTTTCATCTGATGTGTACTCCATAGCCTCTGTCAGCGAGAGTAGCCACTGCCTTTTGGACATGTCCCAAGTTACCAATGCCCAGTTGATTTTGGTGGGCCATGGCCTCATGTGATGTTGCCAAATCAGCAAGTGAATCCATTCTGGTGGATTTGGTGAGACCATTTACTGCTTCTTGGGAGCTTTTCAATGCTCCCTCTCAGCATGTACTTTCCTCTTTTCAGCCGCTGTTTTTTGGTAATCATTTCTCTGTCCACACATAGTTGTCTATGGTACATGTTCACACACACTCACAGAAAAAAGGCTTTAACATCAAATCTTTTGTCTGCTTTGTGTCCAAGACTGAAATTTAGAGAGAAATAAAAAAAAAACTTTTCTCCAGCTATTTTCTCAAAAAGAAAGGGCTTCAATTCTTCTAAATTTCTAGAAATATCTCCCGGTTCATTTTATCATTCCATTCTACTATATTGTCCAACTGAATAAAAAATTAAAATAGTTACAGTGCATCTTTTTAATGGCCCATTTCAAGACAAAGATAATTAATGTGGCTTTTAACAAAAAAAAAAGAGTATTACCTTGTTTTATTCCCAAAAGACAGCCCATCTGGTTTCTTGTCCCCAGTTCTAGTGATGTAAGCAATGTTACATGAGAAACTATGGCAGTTTTGTCTGTGCTGGCATGAAAAGGACTTTTATCTTTGCTTTGTCAATGTCTTCAATACCCTTCACAAGTCCTATATCCAAGCACCAGGAATTTAAATTAATCTGGGAAAAAATATTATTTTTCCCCATTTTTATAAACAAGAAATTCCTTGTTAGATAAAAGATATTGAAAAACAGGGTGGAAGTCTACAGCAAATCCAGTCCAAAATTGGAGGACTGGACTTCAGTGCTGAAGTCCAAAATTGGAGGACAACTTCATCTCTCTCTTCCTTGACAGCCATTCCACCACACCATCCTTTGCAAAAATACTCTATAGCTTCTGCTCTTCCTGCTTTGCTGAGTTAGCTGTAAATCATCATTGATACATGTCCTCATCAAACAATCTCAAATTATTTCTAAAGGTTTTAATTTCTTTTTTTTTTCATTTGCTTAGAGGTGGAAGACTTGCCCAGAAAGCCAATTAGTGCAAGTTTGGGAGAGATTTGGATAATGAGAAGAAAGCTGCTCTTATCTATGCCTTAATCTCTTTGTTTTTTTAATCTCCTACAGCTCTAACATGAGTCTGCCTGTATCCAGAGAATGTTCTGCATCGGAATAGGCAAGTGATTCAGCAACATTTTGGCTACAGGTCTGTCAATTTACTCATACAGTTTTGGAGGCCTAAATAGAGAGGTCATTCATTGTGGCTCGAAAAAAGTCTAATGTCACATGTGTCTTTAGAAAGGGAAAGGAGGAAGATCAGGGAACTATGGGCCAGTCACCTGGCTCAAAACTCGAAAAAAAAAAAAAAAAGTGGAACATTTACAGTAAAAACACTTTTTAAAATTCTGTCTTTATAGAGCAAAAATAACAATATCTAAAAAAGAAAGTGGTTAAAAACAGAATAAAGGCAAGAAATCTTGGAAAGAAATGAGATAGCAGAATGAAGCTACAGAAGAAGTAAGGTAAAGCAAACTTAATGCTGGAAAATGAGAAAAGAAGCATGTGTGAGAGAAGAGAAAGATACAGAAGATAAAGAAAGAAAAAGATGGAAGATAGTTAAAAAAAAAAAAGAACAGAGCACATAACATCAATTCACTTGGCTTAAGTCACCCTTGGTAGAAAAGCTGCACTTGGCTCATTTTTATTCTGCTAAAATTGTTTGCCAAAGTCCATAACGAAGTCTGGATACACAGAAAATCTGTTGTGAATTCTCTGGGCATTTGCACATTTCTAAATATCACAGGGGAAAAAAAGTAACACTCTTCCATGTCTCATTACAATGGAGTGAGAATTTATAACAGAGCTTTGAAAAAAAAGATAAGCTTATTTTTTTCCACATTGCAATCATCATTTGTAGCAGCAATTTTAAATTTGCACATTATAATCACAAGAGATCATTACAACACTGCAAGTTACCCAAAGATTAAGAAGTCCAAAATTGCCATTTACAGTAGAGACAATAAATAAAGCCATTTTATACAGATTTCATCCCTTAAATTTCCAGTATAGTAAAAAAAAAAGCTGAAATATTCAGATTTCAGAAAAATAACTTGTATCACTGCAATGTTTCTCCTGTTAGATTGAAGACATCAATTATTATTTTTATTAAAATAACACTGCTTGCATCTTTCATTTGACTAAAAACTTACCATAATTTCTCATGAATAGTCCAATAATCCAAACCTGAAAGTGTCCATGGAAAATATTACTTGGAGACAGATGAGACCTATCCCATAGTCACAAGGAATTTAAGGTACCAACTGAGGGGCTGGTAAATCTATGTGCAATATTCTATACTACAGTTACTTTGTGCATGGCAGATAACCCCCCCAGGTGTGAAAGAGCACCAGTGAAACTCCCCCAGTGGGAGAGCTGGTTGAAGAGAATAAGCCAGTGAGTTGTCATTAATGGGACAGAGTCTGGCTGGAGACTTGCAACTAGTGGAGTCCCTCAAGGGTCAGTACTGGGACCAGTACTGTTCAGTATATTCATTGATGACCTGGACAAGGGAGTAGAGTCCAAAGTCATCAAGTTTTCAGGTGACACCAAGCTGGGAGGGGTGACTGACACCCCAGAAGGTTGTGCTGCCATTTAACAAGATTTGGACAGGCTGGAGAGCTGGGCAGGGAGAGATTGAATGAGATTTAACAAGGCAAGTGTAGGGTATTTCATCTGGAGAGGAATAACCCCAGGTACCAGTATAGGTTGGGGTCTGGCTTGTTGGAGAGTAGTGCAGGTGAGAGGAACCTGCAGGTCTTGGTGTACAGCAGGATGACCATGAGCCCTCAATGACAATGTGCCCTCATAGCCAAGAAGGCCAATGGCATCCTGGGATGTATTAGAAGGGGGGTGGCTAGTAGGTCAAGAGAAGTCCTCCTCTTCCTCTACCCTTCCCTTGTGAGGCCACATCTGGAATATTGTGTCCAGTTTTGGGTCCCTCAGTTCCAGAAGGACATAGAACTCCCTGAAAGAGTCCAGCACAGGGCCAAGAAGATGATGAAGGGAGTGGAACATCTTCCTTATGAGGACAGGCTGAGGGAGCTGGGTCTCCTCAGCTTGAAGAAGAGGAGACTGAGGGATGATCTCATTAACATTTATAAATATGTAAAAGGTGAGTGTCAGGAGGACAGAGTCAGGCTCTTCTTGGTGATGGACAGTGTTAGGACAAGGGGCAATGGGTCCAAGCTGGAGCATAGGAAGTTCCACGTGAATGTAAAGAAAAACCTTTTCACTGTGAGGATGATGGAGCACTGGAACAGGCTGCCCAGAGAGGTTGTGGAGTCTCCTTCTCTGGAGATACTCAATACCAATCTGGACACGTTCCTGTGTAATTTAATCTAGGTGATTAGAGATCTCGAGATCATCTCGAGAGAGATCTAGTCAGAGAGAGATCATCTAGTCAAACCCCCCTGCTCAGGCAGGGGGGTTTGACTAGATGATCTCTCGAGGTCCCTTCCAAGTCGTGACATTCTGTGATTCTGTGAAAGGCAGCTATGCAGCAAGGCACAGCTTAGGAATTGTTTCTGCTTTGTACAGCCTAAATCCATGCATAGCTATGTAACCATCAACCAAGGGGAACAGTTAAAAAAAAGGTCAGGTCCATGATGGCTGTCAGTCATCTTGTGCATGAGATACATTTCTGGTCCCACCAGGGAACAGAGGTTCAAGTAAGGGATTCAAACAATCCAGAATGTCTCCTCAGATTCTTAGCTGCCAACTTTGCCTAAACAAATAAGCATAGTCATACTGCAGAAGGAGAATAAAAATATTTAATTTTTATTACTTTTTAATAATGAAGAATTATGTTTAGAAATTGGACCGCAAATACATCCTGATGACACTGGTACACCAGGCTGCGCTGATACCATCCTGCCTAGTCTGCTGTCTCAGGTGTTCATGTTCTTACCTGTCTTCAGTGCCTCTGTCCCTGTTCTCTGTTACAGCATGTCAAAGCAGCTACTGAAGTCATGGATCTTGTGGTTTTTCCTTTTTCCTCCTTAGTAATAGGGTATTCTAAATGAAACCTCATTTCTTGAAACTTATTGGAACCTAATCTTGTAAATTCTCCAGTTCAGTAAAAGAGCACAGCAATCCTGGTTAAAGCAATAGCTGTGGGGCTATGGGAGCAGAGAGGTGACAACATTATTTTGGGGGAACTCTTTCTCCAAATAGGAATGGCTGTTTAGAGACCGCAGGAACACACCAGCCCATCAGCCCGTGAGACTCCTCTCTGTCTCCTTTCTTCTTGTTTGATAAGAGGAGAGCGACAGATTTTACCAGAGATCAGAGGCAACTGTCTGATCCCAGTGGGCTTCAGAGACCCGAGAGGTCTTGCTGAGGGACCTACTACTAGTTAAAAGCAAACAGCTCATCACACAGCAGGAAGAGATCTGAAAAGATGGAAATGAGGCACATAAATGTGAAGGTGAGATTTGGATGAGAGTAAAAGTGAAGAAAGAATATGAGACAAAAAAAAAAAAAAAACAAGCAGGGGGAGCAATAAAGTACAGATGGAGGGATCAAATAACCTCAAACCTAATCATGCAGGAAAACACCACAGACTTCCTGGCTTTCAGTCCCCTTTTAAACTTCCCCAGGATCATTAGGCAGTTTGAGGTGTCGGAAAGACACAGAGCACCCCGACATTTATGAGCAGGGTACACAAGTGAGGGGCAGTTTATCCTGTGGGTGCAAAGAATCATTACCTCTCTGGCCCTTGTACTTCAGCACATTAAGATACACCAGATCCCCCTCTCTCACTTTGCTGATGGGAATGCTTTTTGCTCAGTCTTGAGCTCAGGTGAGTGGTCTTCCACTGCTGACATTTAATATCATTCAAGGCAAAGAGTCTGTGTGACCAGACCTCTTTATCAGCAAAAAAGTAAACACATTTGTAGTGTTGCTAAATTTTGTTTGGCTGCCTGAAATGAAAACTAGACTGAGTGATAATAGACCAAAGTGCCCTGAGACTCAAACAAATCAAAGACTACTTTAATGGGGACCATGAAAAGCCTTTTGAAAAAATTCCAAGAGCAAAACATGGCAGAGTGGCAGACAGACTATCTTGAAGGAGTGACTTAGAGCCTTTTCCTTCAAAAAAATGTCAGTACAAAAAGACACCTGAATCTTCTGATACAAAAAATAAATTCTCAGTCCACAACTCTACTCAGTCTCAGTAGTTCTTAAAATATTTTTCTAAGTTTCATCAGCTAGTGAGAGACTTTTTGGAAGAACACTAGTGCAGTCTATATAAACTATAGCATTGCCTCTTCAATGCGGGTGTGGGAGCTCCCTACCAGCAGACTGAATGGAATGACACATCCAGAAAGCAGTTCTTTCTATGGCAATGAGATCCACACTAGACAGCTTCTGCCACTGAATTATGTACACTTCACAAGAGGTTTTCAAGAGATATTTTAGAGAAATTGAGTGAATAGATATTTTGGCTCTTAGAGAAAACACTTCAAGGTAAGAAGACTAACTGACACTATTTCTGTGCATGAAGCCATGCTGTCTGTAAACGCCTTTCTCTTCGGTACACACCTACTTCCACAAATGTCCCTCTTTGCCATGAGCTCCCTCACGAGGGCCTCTTCCCTCAATACTTTTACAAAAAATAGCATCCATGGGATGCTCCGTGCTACATTAAACATCACCCTTACATAGCACTGCAGATGTGTGCATATCTGCCTGGAATCGTGCAATAGCCCTGAATGCCAGAATAGGAAGGCCAGAAAGAGGTGCACCCATTCTCCACCACTGCCACCCATCACCACTGCTTTTGGGAGCTTCTGTTTGGTTCCCTCCCAAGCCCATTCCAGTTCTGATCATGATTGCTAATGCAGCAGCTGTCTCTGGAATGTCTGCCTTCTGTTGATTCTGTGGCTGAGGTGAATATATGATTTCTGCTTCTGAACAGATTCAGCTAAGATTCAGTAATGGGTACTATGCCTGGTCCTCCCCCACCATCAGCATTTTCGAGTGTATCATTGCATTATTTACAAGCTAGTTGGAGCAGCAGCCAAATGGCCTCATCCTGCCCATGCATAGTCGCCACCACCAAGAGTTCAGTGAAATCCATCTGGTATGTGGCACTTAATCCTTTTATCTGATACATCTCACGTGTCCCCGATCACAGCACAGGCATTAAGAGATTCAAAGGTCTGGATTTCCCAGATCAAACAAACCAGACCCCCACATGTCCATCCACTGCCATGGAGGCAGTTGCAAGGTAGTGCCTATCATTTCCCTACCCCAAAGCTGCTGTCACTGCAATGTCACTGACTTCATTTGAGAAGGTAACTGCTCACCAAGTTAGGAGGCTTTAACAGGTCTGCACGAACCTGTTAAAACTGATGGATCTGGTCCATTATTAGCAAAGGGTGGCAAATGCTGCTTAGAGTATTTTGACATCTTGGAGATGACTCATGGAAATTCCTTGTTTTGTATTATCAAGAGCACATTCCAAATAGAGAAAATAACTAATATAAGAATAGCTATTTTCAGCTCCAAAGCTACCATCTGCTGAATTCTTGTTAGGATGTAGAGAAGCTGGTAATCATCTAACAACATTGTGCTACAGGAAGATAAAACTGAAAAGCATCGATTTGCTGCAACTAAAACACGGGTCCCAGCCCCCAAGCTGTTGTTTGTATCACACTTCTCTCCTAGGAGATAAAATTCTAGTGGTCAAATATTAAGTTCAAGTTATTGCTCAAACACAACTTGATCCAATCAGCATATCAACAGCAGCGTTACTTCTATAGACAATTGTTGCGCAGTCAATGAAGCTGCTCACAGAAAGTGGGTGTCCACAGCTTTTCTCTGTGAATAGATGGAATACTGGAACAAATTCTGTTTTCTTTAAAATGGGAAAGAGAAACTGTCAGACGATTTTCCAACTTCAGTATTGTTAGCTGTTGCTAAATTAACAAAACATCCAGTACGTGACCAAATTATCAAATGGCTTAAATACAATTATAGTGCATTTTAAATATCAGTTCTAATTATATTTTCCTTTGACAAAGTAATTACACTTCAAGAAACCGCAATCAGAACAATTTTTCACTGCCAAATCTGAGAACAGAAGGTGAAAAAGGTGCATTTAGATGATTTTATAAATGACTAGCTTAACTTTTATATAATAAAAAACCATAATAGTAGAACAGCTTAAAAATAGACTAGAGAACTCACATTTTAATCTTATTTCAAGTCATTCAATGATTTTTAATTTAATGAGCCTTAATACAAAGCTTGGATTTAGTTTTCTTTCCCTCCATTAACTTGATTTCTTGGTATTTGAAGTTGCTGGGCTGCTATAGAGAGACTATATATTTTTAGTCCAAAATTCACAGAAGAGTAAAATTAAACACAGCCGTTTCCTGTCCCGCCCCAGCTCCAGCATGTTCTTCAGAATGTCTGCTAGAGAAGACTGCAAAACAACCTTGTGAGGAACGAGAGGGGCTATCTATCTATCTAGTTTGTGAGAGCATTGGGTTAAGGTCTGCTGAGCATAAAAGACTGGGACACAAGACTGAAAGAGAAACACTGAATTAAAACCCAGAGTACAGAACCAGCCACGAAGGAGCAGGATTAAATAGAGGCTATGCAAAAGGTTAGAGCTCTCACTTTGATTACTGTCAGGACAGGGCAGGAACCACTCAAAGCTTGGAGGGACTCCAAACAAAACTTTGTAACTGATAAGAGAGGGTGGGAAAGAGATTACCATGGGTCCTAAGGGCAAGAGCAAACTTCTTATGGGATATTTGACAGAAATTGCGATAATGTGAAAAACTTCTTATGGGATGATTAAAAGAAGGGGGAAAATGGGCATCAAGGAAGAGTGGGGAGGACCAATAGTGGGAAAAAGGAGAGCACAGATAAAAGTGCCCAGGTCCTGTGCCTGACCACTGCAGTCTGTCATTGTTACACTCAATTACTAAATATTAACCCTGGCTGATAGTGCCCTCCGGTCCCTGAAAATCTATACTAGCAAACTTGAAGATGGATTTGTTGGTGAGTAGAAGAGGTCTGGGGGGTAAACACCAGGGGTCTGAGAATTAGCTGATGGAGAGACTGTAGGTCTGAGCCAGTTACTGGACAACACGGGCCTGAGAGATGGGACACCATGGAGTTGGATCTGCTACCATCTGTAATTGTGCACTTGTGGGTGTGAGATCTGTTAGCAACATTTGATCCCAAATAAACAGGAAGTAAGGACTAATTGTATTTCTCATAGCTTTGTCAGGTGGCTACTGTGGCCTGAAAAAGGATGCTGAGCCCTGAAGCTTCTGGGTTGTGTCTTCCCTGAAGCAATGCTCCCTCTGTGTTTCTGTCGGCCCCACTTGCACACACACCCCTCTCCAGGTCTTCTGTGGATGAACAGAACCACTCCCTGAAGGCAACACCAAAAGAGGAAACATCTGCTCTATCCCAGCCATGAGGACTCAGTGCTCTTTCAGCCTGAGGCAGAAAGGGATGCATGGAAAAATTCCCCAGTTTCCACCAGGCTGACTTTGATGAATTGCTTCTCCTGGACTGAGAGCAGTGGGATATCATCAGCATGACTAGAGCAAGAAATGCTGTTCTTCAAGTGTTTTCTTCACATTGAATTCATGGGAGGGATTATAGATTTAATGATACCTATAGAGTCTTCTGTGAGAGAAGGTTTCCTCTGAAGGCAATGAGGCATGGCCCGCCTCTCCAGGATGCAGCACATTCTTAAGCCACACCTCGGCCTCAGAAAGCACCAAAAAGGTCTTAAAAAGTTTCATATAGCACTTGATATGCCACCTTAGCTGCTTACCTCAATATAGTGCCTTTGAGAAATCCACAGGCCCAAGATAGATCACAGAAAGGCCTGGTGGTAATACAGGTAAACAATGGGTCTGGTGAAAGTTATTCTGTGAAGCCTGACTATTAACAGACTGAGAGGATGAAGATAATTAGCAATTTTGGGATGTTGACAATATGCAGTTTGAGACAAAAATATTTGCTTTGAGACTCTGACTTCTCGTTTTGGCATCATTTCTATTCCAGTCTCCCTTTCAGATCCAAGATATTGCCCAAGTTGCTGTTGACCGATGTTTTGTCTCCTTTTCTTCCACTCCTGTAATTAAAGTATGTTACGTGCTTTTGGAACCAGATAATGTTGTTCAAGGTTTTCTCTTTTTCCCCCCCCTGTATTCAGCTAATGAGCATCACAGCCATTAAATTTGAAATTAGTTTGGTGGATTTCAAATCCCACTCACCCTCAACTGCAAGGTTCAGGGCACCTGCAAGCTCTTAGCAACCTCTCACATGCATCCAAGCAGCAGTACTTATTTTCTTAAGAAGGGAAGTAGCCCTAGAGCAATGCTGTATAGCAATTATAATTGCTAACCTGTCTCTTTTTGCTGTACTGGAAAAAAAATTGTGAGGGGAATTGCTTTTTGTAGCAGGGCTGCAGTTTCTGTGAGAAACTGCTAGACATTTCCCTCATGTTCGATAGAGCCAAAGCCAGACAGCTCCAAGAAAAACCTGCTGCTGTCCAAAGCCAAGCCCATCAGTGATGGTGGCAGTGCCTCTGGCATAACATAGTTAAGAAGGGGATGTGAGGGAAACACCAAGAGCAATTGTGACCAGAGACAGGAGTGAGAATATGTGAGAACAACTCTGAAGACAAAGCAGGAGAGGAGGTGTTCTGGGTGCTTGGCTAGAGATTCCCGTACAGCCCATGGAGAAGACCATGATTAGGCAGGCTGTCTCCCTGCAGACCACAGATGTTGATGGTGGAGCAGGTATCCACATGCAGCCCATGGAAGACCCCATGCTTGAGCAGGTGAAAACACCTGAAGGAGGCTGTGACCCAGTGGGAAACCTGTGCTGGAGCAGGCTTCTGGCAGAACCTGCAGCTAGTGGAAAGAGGAGCCCACGCTGGAGCAGGTTTTCTAGCAGGACTTGTGACCCTGTGGGGGACCCATTCTGGGGAAGTTTATTCCTGAAGGTCTGCCCCTCATGGAAGGAACCCATGCAGTTTGTGAAGAACTGCAGCCTGTGGGAAGGTCTCACGTTGGAGAATTTCATGGAGGACTGTCTCCTGTGAGAGACACCTCATGCTGGAGCAGGGCAAGAGTGTGAGGAGGCCTGCCCCTGGGGAGGAAGGAGAGGCCATGACTACATGTGACAAACTGACTGCAACCCTCATTCCCCATCTCACTGTGCCACTGTGGGAGAGAAAGTAGAGAAACTGGGAGTGAAATTAAGCCTGGGAAGAAGGGAGGTTTGGGGTGGAAGGTGTTCTGTTGGTTTTATTTCTCATTACCCTTCCCTGATTTGATAGGCAATAAATTAAACTAATTGCACCAAGTCAAGTCTGATTTGCCCGTGATGGTAATTGGTGAGTGATGTCTCTCTGTCCTTATCTCAACATTTGAGTCTTTTGTTATAATTTCTCTCCCTGTCCAGTTGAGGAGGGGGAGCTATAGAGATGATTTGTTGGGCACCTGGCATCCAGCCATGGTCAACCCACCACACTTTCTCATCCGCTTTCATTGCTACACATCTTTTATCGTCATCCTAAAGTAACAGCAGAAATTTGGACAGTTATTTCTGTGTGTATGAAGTGTTTTGTAGATCAGCACCAGGCCCCAGAGGCTGTTAACGCTGCACTGCTGAGCCCCAGGAGGGCAGCATGAATGTGCTCCTGACACATAGTACCTGGATGTGACAATCTGCCCGTTATGAGGAGGTAGTTGGGAAGTAGAAACAGTCTCCATCATCCTTGTTGTTGTGTATGTCTGCATCAGAAATAAAGGTCAGTCTCATAACAACATTACAGAGAATAGTAATTATGTCTGAGGCCATATGGGCTAGCGGGACTGATCGGGCCATGTTTTGGCTCAGTTCTCACTGGACTGAAATGACACTTCTCCTGTGAATACCGGAATACACCAGAGTGCTCCACCCATCCAGTAGCTGGGTTTAATTCATAGCCAGGTTCTGAGTACAATCAGTACCCAGTAATCATTTCATAAAGGCCTTTTTGTAACAGTGATTGTGATTGGAAAAGAATAAAAAACAAATTGAGGCCCGTGGGTGTTCAAACCCAAGCAAAAAGCATAAGTGTAGTCCTAAAAAGTCATTGGCCTGATTTATGGCCTGAATTATTATATTCCTCCAGCAATGACATACTTGCTGCACGCTGTCTGTTTCAAGGTTCTTGGTCTCTCTCAGTATTATTCTGTAAAAGTCAGTGTCTATGCAAAAGAAAACTATGAGAAGATCAGACAGGCCAGAATGGTGCTAGGCCCAGCATTCAAATCATGCAGCAGAAATGTCTTCTGTGTTGTCGCCACTGGCACAGCTGTCCCTTCTGCTCTCTATGCACGCTCACAAAAAATCTTTGTTTTCCTGTTGAATATCACAACAAATCACAAAAAAAGCATATAGGAATAGGCTTGAGCCTGGGGTTCACAGTATCAGGGCTTCAGTGTTGATTATGAGCCATTCTGATGTTTTCCACTGATTACCATCTGGGTTTCTCTCCCACACAACATCTGAAATGTTTCCTCAAGTTTCTGTTGTCCTTTCTCCTAATATAAGAGAAAAGGGCATTCCCTAATAGTGAAAGGCAGATAAGGAACAATTTCTCCAGGCACAGCAGGACTAGCCTGTGGCCAACCTCTTTCACAATATTCCGCTATGTCAACATCTTTCCTAGATCCCCCAAATGATTATGTATTCCTACTGATAAGGAAAATACCCAGAGGTACTGTCATGCCAAGAGCTTTGTTAGGAATGTGTCTTCTCACCCTTCCTTCTAGGTAAAAAACAGCTTCTCACTCAAAGAGATAAAAAAGAAACTTTTTGGTATACTCAAAGTATGAAATAACTTACAATTTTGCATTTCTGTAATACATCTGGTACCTCCTGTTACTGGAGGCAAAATCCTGAGCTAGATAGATCAGTGTTTGAATAACAAGGTTATTGTTTCTTTATTAAAATCATAAAAGAAGTCAGCTCATGACTAAGATGGAGCTGTACTTGACAACCCAGCTTTTCCATAAATGTATGGTAGCTCTTATAGCAGCCATGAACAACACAGACAACTGCAATACTAGCGGTTTTCCCTGTTTTTCATTTTCTTCCCAGTGTTTCTCTGTAAGTCCCATTAACAATCAACAACTCAACAATCTCGCAGGTTACCTTACTCAAAGCAAGAACTTATTTTAAGCTTGAGTTGCCTATTCCCTCACAAACCATCTACTGGAAACAGGCATTTTTCAGCTTTAAAAATACATTAATATGAAGCAGGAGGCAAGAGTTAATGACAGTCATTTCTACCTTTCTCTAAGTAGTGGCTGCACATGAAGGAACTCAAAGCAATTCTTGTTTCTAACAGTATGAATCCTTCATTACAAGATGAGGAATGAGGCAAGTTTCCTTTCTTTTCCAGGAAGACAGGCTTTTAAGGACTTAACATTGCAAAGGAGTCAAAGGGTAAAATAATAGTACTACCATGCTTTCCTTTACTATTTCACCCCAGGTTGCAGGCACACCAAATATGCAGCTGCATTGTCACACAATCATTTAAAAAGAAACAGAGAAGACATTATGGACCTTCAGCCATTACTGTCACACAATGTGTGGATCAATGCCAGGCTGACTCAATACATGTGCATTTCAGCATTTTCCCCATGAAAAGCCCCAGATGTTAACTCTTCACCAGTTCTGAAGTCACAAGGATACACATTCTTTTTTTTATATATATGAGTAAATTTTTCACTAAGAGTCACTGCAAATATTAAGGATATTTTTATTCTATTTTATTTACTTACTTATTGTTAAGTCGCAGACACTAGCAGAAGCTATTTTACTCTTATTATTTAACAAAATACAAGTGAAGAGAGATATACCATGCTGAAATGGCTTTTCCTCTTTACATCTTTGTAAAAAAAATTAATATTTATCCTGTTTTAAAAACGTGACTGGCACTTCCAAAACTGCAGGTTTCCTGATGAAACAGTGAAGTTCACAGAACTGGTTGGAAACTTCCCCTATACCATGCATTTAAATAATTCAAGTATTTAAATGAGCCACTGTTTAAGTCTGATCCTTTGAGTACATAGGAACTGGAATCTACCCTGCACAGCAGCCAGACTAGATGTTCATTACTTCATTACTAGATGTTCAGTTGAAGAAGAAGCAAGGAAGGGTGTTTTATCACCACTATGGTAAGGAAAAGAAACACTTAAGCTGAAGACACCAGCTTTCCATGCCTTCTGCATACGGAGCACACAGCCTAATGTCTCCCAAGCATATTGTTACACATATCTTCAGGAACTGTAGCTCACTTAAGACAAGCCTTGACAAAGAAATGAAGCAGGCATTGCCCTGGCAGGCAGGCATTGACACTGTTGGATAATGTAGGGACATTTTAGGCACCTCAAGGGTGTCTAGTACCTAAATACCATCTTTTTACATCAGCTCTGAATCCTTTGCACTGTGGAACTCATGGATACCCAAAGAGTCTTATCTCATGCACAAGACTAGCTCCAGGGAAGTTACCAGCAGGATTAACCCATGATTTATTAAGAATCATGTATGAGTCACTTCATATCTTTCTCTACAGAGTTTATACTTGCCATCACTACAAGAGTACCACCAAACTGAGGCCTCTCTGGCTTTGCACACATTACACAGCTGCACAGAGGTGGTCCATGAGTACACAGGAGATATCCTACATCCCGGAGTCCACCAGAGTTACTGTCAGCTCTGGACTGACTTCACATAATGTGGACGTAGAGTTTTGGACACATCCATCTAACCCTGCAGCTAGGCTACTCTGAAGCTAACGGTTCTTAACTGCTGTATATGAGGCAGCCCAACCTAAGAAAGCAGCCTGGTGAAAGCCACAGTTTGTATTCAGTGAGACAGAGATACTTTTCATGACTTTACTAGCTTTGTCTTCTCAGTCTCAGTTCTTCTCAGTTTGTGAAGATTGCAAGTGACCCTGGTCACAGCTCATAGCTACAATTTGTAGACTGAGAGAGGGATTTCCCAATAGCTCAAATCCTGGAGCTGACAAGCATGTTCTATAAATAAGAGAAGTGGCAGGTTTTCATCCTTAGCTCAAATTAGGTTTGAACATTATTAAAAAAACCCTGTGAACCTGCAATACTGATAAGGAAGTACATACACTTACCCCTTGTCTACCCTTCCTCAAATTAACCTCTCCTTGCCCATCTAATTTCTTCCCATTTGCAGGAAATTTTGTAAAATTATTATTCAGACTGAGAAAAAAAGGTTTAGATACTTCATCCAAAGTTTTCTCTACAGGTCAAGACCTCAGCTAATTATGGAGATATCTATGCTTCCATGCTAGGACTTAAACAACACAGACCCAGGGTGCTCATGTGCCTGCTGCCAGCATGAGCCACACACATTTACCATCACACAGGTATCTGCCTTTACCATCACTCCCATCTGCTAGCCCTATGCCAATGAACCCATCAGAGTCTCAGAAAGCTTCAGTCAGCTCAGGCTTCATTTAAAAGAAACTCATACCCACAATTATGTGGGGTAACTTTATTCTTGTACCCACCAGACAAGCTGGACCTTGTTGTCTTGTTCGTTGTTGGTGTAAAAGTACCAGATCCAAATCTTTCCTCCTCCTATAAGTCACAAGAAATCTTAGTATAAACACAGACTTCCACAAAAAATATTCTGATTGTTAAATTAATTTTTTCCTGTTGAAATTTCTCCATTTTGCATTTAATTATCCAATGCCTTTTGCAGCAAAAGGTTAATAACTGCTTTCTGCACTGCAAGCATCTTTTTGGAGTAGATGTACAACATCTCCAGTACCACACACCTACAAAAAAGTGTCTACAGAAAATGTGCATCCCCAGACAAGTATTGACAGTACATTCAAACAAATTTGATTGCCCTAATGGAATCTGTCAGAGGCCTTCTGATGCCTCAGTGCAGGCAGAAACAAAAAGCATATATATGCAGCTTAATTTATATATTCTTTTTATTTCACTTTGGGTTTTTTTTAGGTTGAGGTATACTTTCAAGTGAAGGTATCTACTTTTGCTACTACAGAGATCAGTGAGAGCACCACCATTTTTTCCTCCTCTGGCTCTAAGATTTCCAGATAAAGCAACTTACTAAGCTCTTCCTGCCTTAACCTTAAGGTGAACTTAAGGTTACAACAACATAAAAAAAATCATGAACAAAAACATCAAAAATGTATCACATTTCTTGTGTGGTCTCCCATTTTCTGTTGACACTTTTCATATTTAAGGAAGATGCTTTAAAAATTTTTTTCATCTTGCATTTAGCTCCCTTCCTAGTGAGCATGCACTCAAATGAAAGCAAGGATTTTATATGTTCTTAAACTAATAATGGACATTTTTATTTCCTGGTAGCATTAAAAATTGCATCTGTTCCAGGTTATTTACCAGTAAATTTAATTCATATATTCTTTTATAGAGGTTAGGTCACCTCAGTAAACATGAATTTTACCTCTTCACCCTCTACTGTGTGTGGATTTTCTTTCAGAAGTAATATCTCAGTTGCTGGCACTATATCCGTATCCAGCTTGAAATTAATAAATACCATGTTTCCTTTCATGCTGCCAGTTCTTTAAGCCTTTGCTGCAATATTGACAATGATTCTTATAAAATATTTTCTGAGGTAATATTGTTGCGGCTATCCTCTGAGCAGCTTGTGCATGAAAACCCTAGCAAGGCAAATCAACACAATTTAGTTCTTGCATGCTTTTTAACAAATACTGATCACTACCTGGCATTTATTTTGATGGATGTGCTGAGTTTTAGTGGTCACAGCCTTCAAATTGAGTCTAACCTCCTGTCTTAGATATTTTTTAAGATTTTGAGTCTCTATCATATACTTTGTAGCAAAAGAGTCTTCAGTTTCTATAAGGTTCAAACTGAATTGGCTTACTCTTCTGGGTAACTTGGTTTCAGTTTTGTCACCTTTACATTTATGCAGACCTGGAGTTCGGATCAAAATATACCAATCTTAACATTTATTAATTAATTTATAGGCAAATGTTTGTTGAAAAAGAACCCTTCTCATCATCCAACACAAAAGCATGCTCTTACTGATCTTATGAATGGAACTGTAATGGGACTCCATCCTTGGAGGTATTCAAACACCAGTTGTATAGATCCATCATCAGCCTGATGTAACTTTAAGGGTGGCCCTGCACTGAACAGCAACTGATTAGATGGCTTCCAGAGATCCTGTTCAACTTTATTATTCCATGACTATGTAGCATTAGCATGTTATACTTATAATAGTGATTTTATTATTGCAATTTTCTCTCTCTAGGGAAGTTTTGCTATAAGATGATCAGTGAATCTAATGCTTTTGAAATCACCAGACAAACAGGGATTACTTAACCTTCATAGCAAAGGAAGAGATTGCATAAACTGCACTGCAGTTTTTACAGCTTCGGTTTGTAAATATCTTATACTTGTTTTTTCCTGTCTGGAGAAAGTCTACTGTACTAAGACTAAAATCTGAACAGATGATACCATAAGCCCTATGTGTTGTTTGCTTATTAGGTGGAAAATCACTCATTAACAGTCAAACCTGCCAAAAAAGGTACACATGTTATTGAGAGATATTTTTTCCTGAAGCCTGTAGCCACCCCTGGGTGCCGAAGTTCTCACCCTATGCACTCCTTCTGTCTATAGAGTCCTGCTCAGCCAAAGAAGCCAGCACCTTTCCTTCACCAGTGCTCTCCTCCCACACCCTTCACCCTGAGACTTTCTTATTCTCCTTGATGGTGTTTCAGGATGTTCGTGACCCTCCTAGCAGAAGACATTTCCAAAAGAGCAGGAAGTGCTCTTACACCACAATTAGCTACTCCAGGATTTATCACAAGCTTGTGACTCCATCTTTGCAAAGAATCAAAATCTACATCAGACATTACAGGACTATGATGACAATCTTTTGCAGAACTGCAGCACATTTTCAGTATGTTAAGCAAGATCTGAAGCTGGTTTTTGAAACTTTTAAAATAGCACAAAACCTTCCTCCTTTTCTTTGCTGTTTCCAGAGCTGCACATAACAAGTTTTATCTTTGATATATTTTAGAAAAGACTGAGCAAGTCAGTATATTTGTTAGGGTGAGCTGATGAGCACATTGCGTGCATGATATCCACCTGCTGAAGCTCTTTTTTATGCTGCATCAACTACCTATCCCTAAGTGTTTTACATAAACCTTTTGTTTTCTTAACATGCAACTGTTTGCAAATGAAAATTGCTTAAATGTGTGGTTACTTATTTAGTGTCCAGTTATAGAAAAGCAGTATTTTTGGGCTCAGGAGAGTTCAATTAAATTGTCTTGTTTAAGCCACTCACTGAAAATGCAGTTGAGCCTATTGATTATTCTACTTTTTTTGCCCTCTGCTTCAGGTGGAGGTTTTTGTTTCAGTTTGTTTTGTTTTTTTTTTTATCCTATCCATGACATACTTCCTGCTTGATTTTTCTTCCTCTGTATAAGGAAAACTTTCCAGTTTTAAGGGGAGATGGAGGCAGTTGGTAGGACAAGAAGAATTGCAGAAATATATTAAAACCCCAAGGGATTATTTCAAGCACAAGTAATTTATTCAATCATTTTAATCAAGGAATAAGAAATCACATTGTGATATTCTCCACATTGTTTTAATAATTGTCCGTTCTGAACTGATGCTAGCACCCAGATCAGTTCCTTTTTAAGAACCTTGTAACCTCTTACTTCTTCTTGACAAATGGTGTGAAATACGTCAATTCCCATTGACGAATCTTTTCAATGAACATAAAACAAATGATGTCACAGCGAGTGTTTTTACTCACTGCAGGAAATTTCAGTCTCTCTGAGCAACAGTTATATCTTGCAAAATGTCCCTTGCCCTAGCATGAAACTTTTTTCCCAGCCCAAAATTCATGAGAGCCTCGTGTTTTTGCACTTGCTCTTACTATCTTCCCATCCTAGTCATAGAATCATAGAATGATTAGGGTTAGAAGCGACTCCCAGAGGTCATCTAGTTCAACCCAGTGATGTTCTGTATTTTGCAGCTCTTCAATCTTTAGTATATAATTTCAAGTTTCTTTACTATCCTGCCATCCATGGGCTTAAAAACACAGTGAATCCTGTAACTGATAGGCAATGGTAGAGTTTTAAAAATACAAAAACTTCAAGGTCTACTATCGTGCTACAAAGATGCAGTTTTGTCCCAACTAATTAACACTGACACAAAGCATGCTACAAAGTAGCTAAATTGCAAGCTGTTTTGTTTGTGTTAATTGCTCTGTTGGTATTATTTATCTGTCCTGTATTAATTTGTGCAAGAACAGGTTTTGTTCTTTGCATTTCACTGGAGACTGTATTAAATATAGCTACTTTCATTTCCTTTGCCACTTTTCCTTGATGTTGCAAAAAGACCAATTTGAAAAGAAAGAACACCACAGTAAATTTTGGCTCAGTGGGAGATGCACTCACAGTTGGATCCCTTCTTTTTATATTTCTCATAAATGCAAAAATATGTTGCCTCCTGCATTTTCCTAATGACAGAAATGTAAGTCCTAGACAACCATCAACACTACAGGGGCAAAACTGGTGCAGTTTTATTACCACAGAAATAAAATCAAAAGCTGGATCTGAAGCTGTACATTTTTCAACTTTTTCCTAATTTCAGTTTTTACCACTTTTACTTATCATTCATAAAAAAAAACAAACCAAAAAAACCAAACCACAACAAAAACCCCAGAGCTCTCAAGTTATTTCTGAGTATATCAGATCTTTTTTAATTAATCATGAATAATAAATAGCAAGAGTTATGCTCTCTTACTGAACACAGTATCCATATGAGTGCTATGTTGACAGAGGACACTGAACTTCAGGCAGGTTGAAGAATTTGCTCAAATGCCCACACAGAATAAATGGCAGAAAAAGGGCATGGGTGGCATGACTGGGCTGCTCTGCAGGATGGGAATCAAGCTGAAGAAAGACTGTGAGGACTAGAGACATCTGCACAAATGCAATGCAATTAGGTTTGACGACTCCCACTGGCTGCAGTAAATTTTCTAACATTTTATGAATTACATTGTTGAGTGTCCAGTTGACACCTTGACCTCCACTGGGGGAAAATTAAGATAGAAGTAGAATTCACATCCAAATTAACAAGTTCTTAGTCTGTTCAGCCATTTCTAGTTGTAGGAGGGGAAAAGAGAGCACTAAAATTGTGATTCTGGAGCAGGCGTGTTTGAAAGATCAGCACGTGGTGGTAATGTTCTGGTGGGATGAAATAGCTGCTTTTGGAATTTATCGAGGAAACGAGTGAAGATCAAGTGACCTTTTTTATTGCTTTTTTAAAAAATGAAAATAAATATTGTGAGATGGAAATTTGAAGAGTTTTAGGTAAGGATGAGGACATGTGAGAGAAACAAGATTTTTAAAAGAAATTAAGCGAGTGGTGGAAGCACTCAGAACAATTTTCTCTGCTCAAACTCCCCTTTCTTTAAACATAGCTGCAAGAATCACTAATGTACTGGAGGAATAACAGATGTCCCTCAACTAAAAAAAATTACAGGGAGATGACCACAGAAATACAGCCTCAGCACAGAGATACATCATTATTTTCAGACTCCAGCCACCTATGATCAAAAGAGATATAGTCAGAACATTACCTAATTTACACTAGTGAAAGTCCGTGTTGAAGCCAATAATTTATTTTAACTAATTATTCTGAATGGAGGTTAGAAACCATCCCGGAGCCTGTAATTTTTCCTCATACCTAAAAAAAAAAAAAAAGTAGTATAATGGAATTAGTTATCACAAAACTGGGAGCTTATAATCCTCTGAGAGACTGGATAATGAAGAAATGTCTGTAAGAAAAGAAATTCCTAGCTTCTGGTCTGGGTTGTGATCGGCAGCCAGACAGCCATCACCAGCTTCACGTTACCTCTGGTGCACTGAGGCTGTTCACTGGAAGGTGAACAAATCCATACATTCAGAAGGCAGGAGAAGTTACAAACCCTTCCTACTAAGTATGAAAGATTTCAAAACATTTGGGACCTCATGAAAATCAAGATTTTGAATAATATAAATCAGGGAAAATCATGCATGGCAATGCTATTTAGGTATTAGTTTGTGGTTATTTTAGGAAGGTAAACCAACATTCACACTCTCAGGTATGTAAAGGGAATCCCATTATGTTCCTTTATAAATGAGGGGGAAGGAAACAACTGAGTTACATTCCTCTTCCACACACTTTTCTGCCCTCCCTAATATTAGTGCTGAATCTGCTTGAAGTACCAGGCAGACCAATGTATTACTATTGACAACATGTTAAGGTCTGAGTTCCAGAACAAGAAAATCACTACTTAAATCTACGTTATTCATAGTGAGAAACACTGTATTGTTATTGCTTTTGCTGCTTTTGTAATTTTTTACATTCCCAGCAGCAGCAAAACAGGATGTATTAGGTAGGCAGTATGAATGATTCACCATTTTTTAGGTGTTATTACAAAACCATGATTTTGACATCCTTTACTGAGGATTTTGCTATTATTCTTCTTGTTCTTAGAGCATCAGAGATTTTTTTTAAAAATAAACACATTTGTACTTTTTGAGATCTACATTGCTGCATATGGATTTTTTTTTAAATAGCTGTTAATAATATGAGAGATACACAATAGATTCTGACAAAGTCTTACAATAGTAAGACTTTTGCTCTGTCCAGGCTCAGGAGGAACCTCGAGTACTTTCACACTGCATCACACTATTTATGTGCACCCACACACCCCTTCAAACAGAACACTATAGAAAGCTCTGCAGCCACTGCAGCTCAGCAGAACAGCTTTTCACATCTCACAGCAGCACTACACAGTAGTTACAAGCACTGAACACTGAAGAACATAGAGAGTGAAGCTGCAGGGGTTATAGGGATGGAAAATATACAGTAAAATATTATAATCTAAACTGGTAGTAATGCTTGCAGTTAGAGCTATCTTACACCTTCTTTTATCAGGCTTTGGATTCAGTTGCTTATAATCTCAATTTAGGGCCTGAGTTGGAGGTTTCCTGTCCCAGATGTCTATCTCTAGTAAAAGTTTCAGATCAATCCTTTTCCACTCTTCCCAGGACAGAGGCATGGCTGGTGGGGTGAGTGCAGTGGACTTCAGGTGGTTCTGGTTACCACTGCAGCATCCAAAGAGCTCTCTCATCATTAGCCACTGCTGGAAAGGCTCACACAACATCATGAGGCAATAAAACCTTCAGCCTCACAAACCTGACCACAAGAGTATTTCCTCCAGTGCCATGAGCATAAGGAAAAAGGTAATACTTAGACCATATGTTATTCTTGGCTGTTCTTTGTTAATGTCCTATGATCTGAATGCAGCATTTAAAAATCACAAGGGGGGATGGGATAGGGATGGAGGACACTGAATTGATGGACATTGTAGTGTTCCTATGAGAACTCAAAAGTTAAAAGGATGAGACAATCTCAGAAGGGAGACTGAAGGAGGAGAAGGAGGTGATGAGGACTCAGACTGTTGAGTTTATGGTCTGCTCTCTGTGGTCCCTGAGACAGCTCCCATGCATTTCAAAGAGGAGAAAACCAAGACTGTGTGACATAGAGAGTTTGTATGGGAATAGAGAAGAACAGGGTAAGTAGTTGAGGAAAAAAAAAGAAACTGTAATTTATTAGCAGTGGAAAAGATGCCTGGGTTTGAGGTAGAACAAAGAAAATAGTGAGGGTATGGAGCTTGAGTCTGAAGGCCAGAGGGACAGTTGAAGCAGGAAGCTGATGGAGGCCAGAGCAGGAGTCTGCAGAGTAATGGAAGGAGGGGAAAGAACAGGGCATTCTGGGAGAATTACGGAGCAAGGAAAGGCTGGAACACAGGCACAGGACACACCTCCAAGGCCTGCACCTGAGGCAGGCATTCTGAATTTCTGCATTCCTCTTCTGTACTATTTTTTTCCAGCCAGGTTGGAAAAACAGAAAGTCTGTCAAACCACACCATATGTGTCTATCCTGAGGGCTGGTCATCTGAAATCTGTAATCACACATACGTGTGAGCTGAGTGAGTGACTGGGAGCTGCATTGCACATCTCTGCCATGTGAGGGTCCACCACTACTGAGGCACGCAGAATACAGATGTGGTTTACAACTCCTAGGGGACAAATGAGGATGCATTACATTGTCAGACCCTAGGAATAAGTCCATACAGCGTGCTATGACTGAATCTCTGTTTTCAGGTTGTTTGGAGTGGGGGGAGGGGGTTGTTTGGTTTAGTTAGTTTGGTTGGTTAGGTATTAAAAGCCTGACACTACTGAAAAGAAAACAACAGAAAAATATTCGGTAGTTATCTGTACATAGAATGAACAAGGGCTCCTGCGGGAGAAAGGAGCTTGTAGTTCAAAGCAGTAACATGCTGCATAAATCCAAAGCAGCTGAATTCATTTTACGAAGAAAACCTTCAGTCTGGCAAATCCCAACCTTCCCAAGTTTGACTCGGGCTTTGGTAATTCCCTACTGGGTAATGAAACAAGGGAGTTATGTGAACTGTGGTACACAAGCCACTGGGGTCATCTCACAACCTCTCTGACCAAAGTAGCCCAGCATAGTTACCTGCTGCAGCGTGTAGTTACAAGCTCATTTTCTCAGTGAGTGCCTCACAGTTTTAAGCATTGTTGGGAAATGCTTCCCTTCCTCCCCAACATCATCACCAAGTGTGAGGAGCTGTTGTTACTGAGACATAGGAACTAAGTGGTCTGCAAAACCATCTCATCTTCAGCCTGGCAGGTCTTGTTTAAAAAGTGCCAGTCTAAATGCTAGAGCAGACAAAGAACAGCTCCTGCAAAACATGGCAGGGCCCAAAGGGGCTCTCTGGTGTCACAAGCATTTGTGGAATTACTCCTTCTTGTGCAGCAAAATAAGTACTTTTATTCTTAAACTGCTTTCATAAGAAATTTCTTACCATCACAGGGTTTATTGTGCCAAACAGTAGAGTATATGTCCCTATCTAAGTTCCATTTTTTTGTTGTGTATCAGAGAAAAGATTGACAGGGGATCTCCTAAGCTAGTGTAAAATCTTATTTCATTATGGAACTCATTTCATTGATGGTTGAAAAGTGAAGACGACTTGGGATTTGGAATTTGGGTCATTCTTTGACATCTCTGAACTGAAGAGCTTAGAGAAGGCACCAACAAGAACTCAATTATAATAAAAATAAAAATCCAGGGACTTTTTTTTCACTTGAAAATTATAATTTGGAATTTTTCCATGCCCAGAAGCAAAATTTAGAAATGCAGTCAAACACGTGTGTGCAGATCCCATGAAAGTTGCTGAATTTCATACGCTTCGTGAAGAGTAAATAATTTTTGTAAGACTCTGAATGTTTTATTTGACAATACTCTAGAATCAATATGACTAATATATGCAGACATTATTGCATTTTATTTCCCCTCAAATGCAAGTATATTGAGAAAATAAAAATGGTCACAGAAAATCAGCAACAGAAGCCTTATTTTGCATTCTTGCAACCCAAATGTGACTGCTAGAGAAACTGAGTCATGACCTGGTGCTTTTATAAATTGTGATCTATGCCCTCTTAGCATTTGAAAAATGGTACAATGGTCACAGCTTCAAATATTACAAAATTAATAAGTCCAGTGGTTTTCTTTTGTGGTTTTAAATCCATATTCCAGTACTAGCATATTGATCACTTCAGGCACATTAGGAATTAGTATCACCCAATATGGGTCCTGGGTGCTGGTCTTTGGAGTATGTTCCTACCATGAAAGTGGTTTAATGATTGCTTCATATATATATATATATATATG